>VXBQ01013574.1:4367-42793 GCA_013400175.1 Phainopepla nitens
GGATGCAGACACCCAGCAGGGACTCGGTCACTGTGGGGGATGCGGACACCCAGCAGGGACTCGGTCCCTTGTAGGGGATTCGGACACCCAGCAGGGACTCGGTTCCTTGTAGGGGATTCGGACACCCAGCAGGGACTCGGTCCCTTGTAGAGGATGCAGACACCCAGCAGGGACTCGGTCACTGTGGGGGATGCAGACACCCAGCAGGGACTCGGTCCCTTGTAGGGGATGCAGACACCCAGCAGGGACTCGGTCACTGTGGGGGATGCAGACACCCAGCAGGGACTCGGTCCCTTGTAGGGGATGCAGACACCCAGCAGGGACTCGGTCCCTTGTAGGGGATGCAGACACCCAGCAGGGACTCGGTCCCCTGTGGGGCAGGCGAGCATCTGTACGTGGGAGAGCCTCAAGGATGCCAGCATTCCTGCGGAGGCTGCAGAGAGGCTCTGCAGGTTTTTATCCGGGGTTTTTCCCGGCAGGAAACAGCCCAGATCTCCCGGCAGGACAGCACCTGGCTGGGGCAGGTGGGACAGGAGGAGGAGCAGGATGAGGTTTATGCCATCCCATAGAGTTTGCCTTTTGGAGGTGTCGTTGCATGCGCTGGTTAGATTTTAGTTAACTCTTTTTGGCTGTGCAAAGATTACATCTTATTTGCTTTTTTCTTTTTTTTATTGCTTATTCGTGTAAATACAAGTTGAGGTTTTGGGTCACAGCCCAGTTACATTTTGATTCAGACAGAGTTCAATTTCCCCCTTTAAAAAGTGTTTTAAATAAGTTGGGCCATATGGAAGTAGAGTTGTTCATCAACCAGAGAAACTTGAAGGAATTTGAAAAATAAGTTTATATATTTCTGGAGCCATTTCTTGAGTATTGAACCAGCACCAGTACTCAAACTCCTGGTTCAGTCATTTCCTTTGCTGGGATCAAGACGCAATCTGTCCATACCTGTGTTTTCACAGCTGCAAAAAGGGAGCTGCACCTATTGATGAGGTGCTTTACACAGGTTTTTTTGGGTTTTTTTTTTTTGGAAAGCCCCTAATTAAAACCAAGAAAAGCAGAGGAAGATCATTTGCAAGGGTATTAAACAGTGTAAAATGTGTCTGAGGGAATATTGCAAGCTGGATGGAGAGGCACACCTGAGGGAGATGCTGTGGCTCAAGGAGCGTGCAGTGAGAAACTCCTTCTCTTGTACCCCTGTGTCATGCACTTCATCCCTTCCCTGCTGCTGCTCTGAGTCCTGCACAGTGATGACACGAGCACCACGTGTAGCAGTGCAGGAAAAGCTGCACAAACCCTGCCAGAATGGGCTGGAGCTGTGGAGGAGTGGCAGGCCCTGCCTCTTGATGCCCCAGGTCTGGAGGGAACCGTGTGAGACGCAGCACGTGTGAGGCAGTAGTGAACAATTCACCTGGCAGCATTCTCCTGCAGTGAGAGCTGGACACCCTCTGCAGGAGTGAGGGGGCTTCCCTGAGCTGGCAGGTCCTGCACCCTGGCCCAGGCTCCATCCTGGAGCAGGCAGGAGCTGCAGGGGTGTTGTTGAGCAGCACGGAGCCAGGGCCGTGGAGAGAGGCCAAGCAGGGAGTTATGTAATGGGGTCCCCAGGGACAGGAGGGGATGGTTTCCTTCTGTCAGGACAAAGAGCAGCTGCACAGTTCTCTGCAATGTTCTCTCCAACCCTGGGTTCCTGAGGAGCAATCCAGGCAGGGAGCTGGGATCCTGCACATCCACCCATGCTACTTTTGTGACACATCACTGATGTGACTTTTAATGACTTTTAATGACTTTTAATTTAGCTGCCCACAGCTAATTCCTTCACAAATCCCCCTTTGCAATATCCTCGTAAAGAGTCTGAGGAGTGGAATAGAACCACTCTGGCTAGAAAGGGAAACCAGGCTCAGTCTGTGGGGAGGGGAAAGGTGTGATCCTCATGTGTCTCTCAGGGATCTGGCAACGTGGGGTTCCAGAGCACCAGGACACAGCAGAGGTTCTGGGCAGAGAAAGTTATCCAAGATAAAGCAAGAGAGGGGAAACTGCCTCAGAAGGGTGATTAATTTGTTCCATTTGGATGAAATAAATAGAAAGACTGGAAATGAAGGAGATAATTTGTGTGACATAGTAGGTTTAATATTATTTGAATCGGCACACTTGATCTTAGCCAAAAGGCTGAGAAAGAGGGAACAGACAGAGTGGGATTATCCTGACTGCTGTTGGCAGCCCTGGATTTTGGAAGGTGATTGGCTGGTGACAATCCAGAATTACAGACAGCAAGTCGTGCAGGGGACATCAGCCAGCCTTTAATGGCTACAGGTGCTCAGGGCCCTGGCTCTGTCTCCCATCCTCGGATGCTGCCTCCAGAAGCACAAAAGGGACATACATATTTATGAAATACCAGGTTTTATCCACTTTTTTTTCAACTTTTCCACTTCTGCTGCCAGTTTATTCTCCCTGAGGACAGACTGCTTTAAACCAGTATGTCTTCAAAGACAGAATGCCCGAAAACTATCATTTTTATTCAATCCAATGTTTTAGGGCAAAAACTTTGTTTTCAGACAGACAAGGCATTTCATCACCAGTAATTTGGAAGATCAGAGCACTAAGATGATCTTGTCATTAATACAGAAATACCCTAAGTGTAGTTAGCAAACAGATTTATATGTAACTGCTCTAGATGTGAATTTAGCTGTTTCAAATTAAATAATAAAAACTATTTTATGGAGAACATATGCAGTTATTATTGGGACAGTAACTGTGTCAGTGACATTTTATTGCTCATCAGATATGTTCTTTCCATGAATCCATCCCTGATCTGCTTGATGAAGTAGCAAAAATCTACTTCAACTATTTCCATAAGGTAAAATCTATCGGTCCTCAAGAGCTGAAGAGCCCAGGGCTGCACGTTTTGGGAAGAATTTTTCCACAGAAAGGGTGGCCAGGCCTTGGAACTGCCCAGGGAGGTTTGGAGTGCCCATCCCTGGAGGTGGCCCAGGAATTCCTGGAGGTGGCACTCAGAGCTGTGAGGACAAGGTGGGGGTGGATTTGATGCTGTGGGGGGGTTTTCCCAGCTTGAACGATCCCGTGATTCTGGGAGGAGGCACTCCCTGGGGCAGCTGAGTTTTACACTCGGGGTGTTCTGGCCTCCCGTGCTCTGGCAGGTCCCGTGTGGGACAGTGATAACCCAGCAGTGTTTGTGCAGGGCTGGCAGATAACAACTCCACATCAGCCGTGCTCCATTACACAGGGAGAGTTATGTTCATGATTAGGGAATGAACCTTGCTCCTCTCAGCTGGATAATTTATTTATTTCACACGGCAGGAACAGCAGTAGCAAAGCACTCATCATTTTATTTTAATAAACCCCTGGCTTACACGTTGTGTTTGCCATGAGAATTTTCTCTGAGCATTGTTGTAAAACTTGCAGTTTTGAGCTGTGCATAAATATCCACAGCTGATGTTCTGTGCCTGGCGAGGCAGGAGGGCTGACCTGCTTACGTGTGCTCACAGATCTCTCTGTGCCTCACGTTCCTGCAGACAGAACAACAACATAACTTTCTTCTTTCAGGCTAGTTAATGTTCTGGCCCAGAACTACAGCACCAGATGTGTTGCCACAGAAACAACTTAAAGGGAGAAGGAACTGTGAGCAAATTGTCTTTCTTGTGGAAAATGTTTGAGAGCCTCTGCTTGGTTTCCCTGTTTCTATCTATGTGTGTGCACAGCAGAGAATAAGGGACAACTTTGCTTTTGTTTTGTACATCTGCTAGTGGTTTAAAATTCTCTACACAGGGTTGAAAATTGAAAAATATTCTATTATGGGCACGACTTACGTACCTCAGAGACATTTTTTATTAAATCCTGACTCTTTTTTAGAAACTTTTTTCCTTTAAAAATGTGCTGTGGGCTAGCTGATTTACTTACCTCCACTTGCAACATGCTTTGGAAAATATTTCCAGTCACAGTTGTTTCTGTGAAAATAAGAAAATATTTGAGTTTATAAAGTTATCCCAGATTTTGATGCTGAGAATTAGGACCACATTCTCCTTACTACAACTGACATGCTGATGAAAAGAGGGAATGTTTACAGGAAATATTTTGATTTAATCTTGCCTAGGAAGCCTTAAAGTAGCCAGAGCCCTTGATTTTAGCTAGCATTTCTTTTTCTCAAAACAGTGGATGCTGTATTCAACCCACTCTTATGAAAATATTTGTCTGAACAAAATGCAACGTGAATTACCTTAATACGTCCTTTTGACATTTTTGAACCACAGCACAGCATCTTTATCCCACAGGTTTGCATTCTGTTTGGGGACAATAATGAGAGGAACATCCAGGAAGGTCCCAGCCCTGGCAAAATTTAAAAAAGGCCACAGTGCACACACAAAGAGCCTTTTTTCCACAGTTCTTTGTGCTTCATGCATTTGGGAGGTCTTTGTCCCTGCACATTTTGAAATCCTGCTGGCTGTGGGACTGAAAGGGCCGTAACTGGTTTATCTTACCAAAAGCCAAGGTGAAGCTGGGGTCTCTTTGGAGTGATGGGAAGGTTTTGCCATATGCAGTTGTTTGCATGATGCTGCCCATGATTTGGGAGAAAATGGACACACAGGGTTATCCTGAGAAACCTCCTGTCCTTATTTGTGTGTTTAGTATTCTCCTCTGTGAGATTTATGATTAATAAATATATTTTCTTGTACTTTCTTATAGCCAGATTTTCAAATTCCCCTGAGCCTGGAAGCACACAATTTATTCCCTTTTTTACTCATTCTTATACAAATCTGGGAGCTTCACTTTTCCTTTGATGAAAACTGTTTATGACAGAACTATATCCAGGTATCCCTGAGCTGGGAGCAGTTGCTTATGCTTTAGAAAACAGTTTTACCTTATTTGAAGTGTCCTGCCAGAGCACTGGGTGGAAATCTGGGAGCTCTGGAGCCAGGCTGCATGCCATGTCCCACACTGCAGCTCTGGCAGCTCCTCAGGCATCTGCATCACCCAAGGAGATCTGCCAGGCGATAAGAATCTCATTTCTGCCCTGCATTCCTCCTGCAGGCTCAGCTCCAGCCCTGGGCGTGGAAGGAAGGCAGAGCTGGGCCCGGAGCTGTGTCTGCCCAGGTCAGAAATGAGCTGGCAGTGTGAGGTGTGGCTGTGGCCCCTCATCCCTGTGCCTGGCACACCGCAGCTGTTGGCACCCAGGATCCTGCTCTGGGAGCTCTGGGGGTGGGATCAGCCCCGTGTTCACAGGCTGGTCCCTTAACGAGGTGCCCTTGATGAGTTCACATCTCTGCTCTTTGATCCCATGGGAAGGCAGCTTGCAGTTTCCTCGGGCGGGAGAGCTTTCCCAGACAGGCGCTGTAAACTGGAAATATAGGTACTTGTCATTTTCTTAAAAACCTCCTTTGGGCCTGAAATGTCTTGTGCTTGGTTTCAGTCCAGTATTGACTAAGACTGGAAAGTGTGAATAATGTCAGTTCAGCTGTATTTGAGTTATTCAAATGAATTTTAGAACTATGTACTTTCCACTTATATTTTTCCATAAATCTCTGCACTTACATAAACTCTGTTTTATTATTGAAATGGCTACAGACTTGAAGAGGGAAATATCATTTTCCAATACTGGGCCTGAACAGATAAACAGGGAGTCAATTCCAAGGCCTCAGTGTGCTTTAAAATCTGCATGTTAGCTGCTTTAATGTTGGTGTGAACAGGTTCGTACTTTTACCAGTGCAGAAGAAACACCACCTCAATAACCTCCAGTGTCCCTGTGCACGGAATTTCTGAAATGTTTCCATTATGTAATCAAAATTTTACAAAAAGAGTTCAGAAGATTTCTCCAGATTATAAGGAAGGACTTTGTTTGATGAGATCTGTAAAGTTAAAATAGTAGGCCAGGGTTTTCCAAAGGGATCTTCCAAATGCAGCTGTTTGAGCAATCATTGCAGTCCAGGGCATGGATGTGGCTGAGACTTGATCTGTGCAGAAAGTTCATCGGCTTTTCCAGAGTTTGGAAGGTTTGTAGGAAGTTAGTGACCTGTTTTTTTACAGTGGCAGACAAGAGAAGAGCATTTACATTGGATGATTGTGTGTGGAAATGCCTGGGTTGGAGTCCCTCAGTAACAGCTGTGGTGGAAGTTTGTTGTAAATGTAACTGCACATTTCTTGGTGCTCTTAGTGCAGCAACAAATGCCCAGACTGGATGGAAATGTGTCACTGTCATCTGAAATGGAGCCTCAGACATGGATGTGGAAGGTGAGGCTCCCTCTGAGGAGCCCTGACACACAGAAATACAGAAATACTCCCTCAGTCAGGCACAGCAGGCACAGAGACAATAGAGCTGTCCTTTGTGTAACTCTGCTGAGGTCACTGGAGCTCCTTCCTAATTCCACTGGGGCCGAGGAGTGCCTCTCCCTTTTTCTGAAGGGTTCACATGCCAATGTGTTGTGCAACAACGTCATTTGTTAACAAATAAAGAAGAATTTAAATAACCTTAGAAAATCAGTGGGGGCATCCCAGCTGCCTGCAAACAAACAGCAGAAGTGCAAAACATTTAAGTAGCAATGCAAAGTATCTTAAAATTGCTTGAGCTCAGGTTCTTCAAGAACAAAACCACAATTGCAAGGAGAACACGCTCTGCAGGAGAGGGCTTTGGATGAGAACACACACTGCATCTTCTGCTGAGGTCTCCAGTCAGACATAATTTCTGCCCTGTTTTCCCCAGAGCTGTAGTAACACGTGATGAATCTTTCCCCCAGGTGTGAATGTATGAATTCGACTACTTTTAGCTTCATTGAAAGCAGTAAGTGAGGCTACTTTGACCTGTGATTGTCAAATTATGTTTACAATACAGTAAAACTGTATCTTCTTGTAAAATATCTCTCTGGAGGAAGCCAAGCGGCGTGGAGCAAAGCTCCACGTTTCTGTTAGAGCAGGGAAGGCGCTGCCTGCCCTTGCTGCTGTGACGGTGTCGGTCTGGGTTTAGTCCTGCAGTGTGTTGCTGCAGTCACTCGTCAATATGCTTTGTGTCTGAATGGCCATTTCTGAAGCTGGAAGATAACCCAAGCGTGACTTTCTGCCAGAAGGTCTCTGGGCTGTGCACTGCCCATGGCAGTCCTGCAGAGGATCACAGGGGGAGTTCAGAAGATCTCTGCTCCGTGGATGCTGAGTAAAGCAGTCCAAGGCCTAAGGAAAACTCCTTGTGATGCCGAAAAATAGGAAACACTAAGCAGATGTGTTAGTTGCAGTAAAAGCTTTGGGTCCTCAGGGAATGAACAATTGGGTTCACAGTCTTTGAAGAAGTCTGAGGCAGAGAGCTGACTGATTTTTTTGGTGCACAAAGCTGAAACGCATTTTCGTGAGTGACTCTTGCCGTGTTTGTTGATGGTATTCATAACATTTCAAGGGACCTTAAATTACATTAGCTTTTGGCCTAAATGTTGAAGTGGTTTGATCTTGACTGATCCTGCTGAGCAACTTCTACTTAGCACTTCCAGTTGTGTCTGCCTTTTTTTTCCAGTGAGCAGTTCTCGTGTGCTTGGGCTGGGTGTTCTGGAGGCCCTGACATTTCCAGGAATTTGTTATCTCTGGCAGAGGCCTCATCGCTGTCAGTCAGTGATAAGTGGGAAAGTAAACATGTTGCTGATGAGACAGTGCCCCTTCAGTGGCTGAACACCAGTCTGATTTTGTTGCACACTGTGGTCCTCCAGAGAGAACTTTTTCTACCACTCATTAATTTTTAAAATTGTCTTTACTGTTTGATTTTTGTTATAGCTTCTCTACTTCTTGCTCCCTTTTAACGTAGAGGGTTTTTTCTTGTTTACAAATTTCAGTCACGTTAGAGCCATCACTTCCCAGTCTTGCCAGAAATACTTCTGAAATGAGTGTGGCAACCGTTTAACTTCTGATGAATATGAAAAGGGAGTTTTCAGATTCTTTCTATTTGCTGCCTGTGGAATACTTGAGTTAAACAGCAATAACAAAATCCCAGGGCTGAAGGCAGGGAGTTTGAAGGGGCCAGGGCAGATCTCAGTCAGTTCCTCTGGTGGAAGCACAACCTCTCTCCTTTGGAGATTGCTGCCAGAACTGGTTTTGGGAGCCCTCCCTACCAGCCTCGCAGGAAAACAACTGCTGTAGGAAAACCACTTGAAACAGCCCTGGCTAGGATGTCTCCTTTAGGCTGGAGGAGATTTAAGGGGCTCTCCAGGAAGCAGCAATCACTGTAGGTTTTGCAGTTTCCTGGGCAAATGATGCCCCAAAGTCAGTACACAAGTTTGCCTCCTCTGATTTTATAACTTTCCAGAGAGTGTTGCTGTAATTCTGTTTAGGCTTGAAACAATCCAAAGCTGTCTCCTAGGCAGGGCCAGACTGACTAAACTTGAACATCTGGTTTAAAAGTAAATGAAGTCCAGTTTAGACTGCATTTTCCTCAGCTGCTCACTGCACCATTTGTATCACTGCACCCATTAGTCTTTCAGCTGTTTCCAAAGCCATCTCCTTTTGAATGTTTAATATCTAAGAACCAATTAGTTCCATTTTGTTTGCTTTGGATAGTCTGCAATTAAACATTCTTTCAAATGGGCTTTATTTAGCTAATTCCATCACAAAAATAAGCTCTAAGGGAATGAAGAGAAGTTCAAGCTAGCCAATGTTTATTTTTGTTATTAATTATTTATATTATGGGAGTCCCCAGGGGAACCAGGGCCCCACTAAACCCAGTTTCCCCTGCATGGAATGACTGTGTCTCACAAGATTTTATTCAGCAGAAGATTCCTTTCTGCTGCTGTCCCTCAGTGCAAGGAACCTGCTCCACACTGCAAGGGAAGGGCTGATGAAGAGCACATAAAAACAAATCAAGGATCATTGTTTTAAAGAAGCTTAAGCTGTGCACCAGAGGGAGAATCTGATGCATCTTTTCTAAAAAAGGCACATTTATGTATTTTTCCAGTTTGAGTGCCAAATTATGACCTCCAAGGTCTCGCTGATCATCTCTGAAGTGATGGCAATGCTCCCAGTGACTCTGAGGGGAGCAACACTGGGCAGAGGAGTGATGGTCCTACAAATCTTACCTCTTTCTGAACTAGCAGCAGAGGACTCTTCATATGTTAAAAACACACTGATGGGCAAAGTTAGTTTAAAAAATGTTCTTGTTTAGTCAGATTTCAATCAGAAGTTATGCTTTTCACGGTGTCTGATCCTCGAGAATTGGTCTGCTTTATGTTTTACAGAAGTCTTGGGAGGAGTGATTTCGAGTCCCCTCAGAGCTGCTGAATGCAAAGGTGACCCAGAGGCAGCCCCTGGGTTTCTGTAGGTGGGTTGGTTTGATCAGTCAGAGCACTTTGGAGCAGCTCCCATCACCTGGGGGATCCTGCTCCCCCTGGGATCCCCGTGTGGCTCCCTGTGTGATTTTGGGATGAGCAGGGCTGTGGGGTGCAGGGCCCTCTGAGCAAGCGCAGCACTGCAGATGTTCCTCCTGGAGAATTGCCCTCCTGCTCCCTTTCCCTTCTGTGGAACACCAGGCTTTGCAGCACTCTTTCCATAATTCCAAAGGCAAGGCCTAGACAGGACTTTTCCTGACCGTATTCCTGCCCTCATTAGCTCCGTTTAAAGGGGGTGAGACATCTGGTTCCAAGTACAGCTGTGTGGTTAGCATGGAGGGCTTTTTCTCTCCACAGAAAAATCACTAAATCTGGCCATTTAAGACACAGATTTTATAGGAGCTAGAACTGGGCTGTGCAAAGTTCACCTCATTAAAAATAAGCCCAAGCCAAATAAAAGCAGAGAATAACTGCATAAAAAATGTGGGCCATGAATGTCAGAGCATGTGTATTAGGCACTGGTAAGAAGTGAAGGAAAAGTACAGAAATACCCACATACATTCAAAGTTCTTGGGTTTTTCCACAAGTGAATATTTGGCTTTAAGGCATAAACCTTTTGTCCCTTCTATTTCTCTCTTCTATAAAATTTTATGTACTTTTCCTCTTTTTCCAGTGTTCTTTGGGATGCTGATCCTAACCTAGCAATTTCTTTATTTCTGTCGTACAAGATTATCTTGGTAACATTTATGGGGATAAAGCATGGTTGCCATAGGAAGTGGGCTGGATGGTTCAATTCTTAGTAAAGGGACAATTTTCCTGGTCAGACAGGTAAATGACACATGGTTTGTCCCACTTCAGAGGCACCAGGATATTGTGATTCACAGAATTCAATTTTTAAAGATAACAAATTATATCCTCAAAATAATGTTGGCATGATTTTGGACGTCAGATTTCACTCTTGCTGGAAGTCTGTAATCTTTTTGGTTAAATACCCTTCCCAGTGTAATAATCAAAGCATTTATCTGTCCATCATGGTGCTGCTGTTGAAACCTAGCCTTGAGACTTGCCACAGCCCTAAGGCTGAGATGATTATGTCAGAATTAACCTGGAGCTGGGCTCCTGCATGAGAAGGCTGGCTGGGACATGACCACTCCTGATGTCTGTCTGTAGCACACATTCAGGCACAGGCTGGGGGAAACAGGGACAATGAGGTCTGTATCACAGAGGAATGGTCCCTGGGGCTCATAATTAATTAGGAGGAATGTCTCAAGGTGGGATTCCTGCTGGGATTCAGTGCCTTGCTGCCAGGCAACTGTTCCTTTGTCCCAAATGGAGGAGCCATCACTTGTAAACTGCTCTCACTGGGGTAACATCTGCTTGTCCTGGCTGGGAATTTGGGTGCAGTGTCCTCCCAGTGAGGCTGAGCTCTGGCTGCAGCCCTGCCAGCACTGGGAAAGCTGCAGCCCGTGGAGCTGCAACATCCCTGCATCCCTGCTCCAGCCTTGCAAGGGTGTCAGCAGGCTGGGAGCTGAAACCACAGGAGCTCAGCCTGTGCCCATAAATCAGCTGGCAGTGGGAGACCCGTCCTGTGCCTCCCCCAGGAGGAAAGGCAGAGTCCAGGGGGCTCCCAGCACCTGGGAGAGCTGAGCCACGGGAATGGGGCCAAGGGCTGTGCCATGGGCTGCAGGGGATGGGAAACAGGACTGGCTTATGGGCAGGCACTCTGGCTTTTGTTAGTCCAGCGTTGCCAGAAGGCCACGGTGTGATTTACAGGCGGCTGTGGTTCCCAGTAACACATCTCCACGAGGGAAGGGGCACAGCCCGTGGGGTGAGCCATGCCGAGCTCCCCAGGGCTCTCTGGCAGCCAAAAGGCCACGGTGAGATTTACAGGCAGCTGTGAGGAGGGAAAGGGGCACAGCCCGTGGGGTGATCCATGCTGAGCTCCCCAGGGCTCTCTGGCAGCTGCTGCTGCTGGGAGGCACCGAGTGGCCACCACATCACGTCTTGGAAAATAATTTCCAGGTCATTAACTAGGTCAGGCCAACTCCTGCTGCTGGATTCTGCTGGGAATCTGGAATGAATGGCTGATTAATTTCCTCTGGATGTGCGCAGTGTCACTGAGAGCAGAACTTGGAGCAGAGATGGAAAGTGATTGGAAATACAGGAACATTTGGGGTGCAGGCCTGAAAAGCAGCTCACCCTGGAATTGAAATTTGAGTCCTGTGTTCAAAGAACCCCCTAGAAATGGGGCCATCAGACCTGACCTCCAGCATGGGACAAGCTGTCTGAGAGCACTGCCTGTGATATTCAAATTTATTGCTGCCCAGGAAGCCTGGACTCCAGAATGCCATTTCCAGAAGCTGGCATGAAGCTATGGGAGGGCCTAATGAGTAAAGCAATAACTTGGATCAAAGCTGTTTATCTGATTTTCTTTTAATGGCTTAAGTATGGCTAGGAGGAAAGTATGTCAGATGTGCAGTATTTAAATATATATTCAAGAGTTGAATCTGCATAGATAAAATTTGCAAAAGTACCGAAACTAGTTACACACTGAAGTCCTGTCTTTCTAAATAATGCAAGCTCTGAATATAATTCTTATTAAAAAATCAATTGAAGTACCTCTTAAGAGCCTAAAGTACCCATGAGAGTGGGATCATACTCCTGAATCATTCGACATTTTTGAAATACCACCTGACAGATGTAAGTTTGGTGCAGAGGAAAGGGCCCATCTCATAATCTGAGTTAAACAGACTTAGGTCAAGAAGTTCTGTGGGACATGTGCAGCTGCACAGGGGAGCAAAAGCTTCCACCTAGAGCAAAACTGTGATGTAATTGCTCATATTGCTCAATCTTAACCCAGCAGAAATGTCTGATGAATGGGTGGAAGCTGTTTGTGTCCCTTCTCTCCCTTTTCCCAAATCTGTTTTAGCAGATAAAACTCGATATCGAGCACACATTTCCCATGTCTGTGTCTGCAGGGGCTCTCCCCTGTGTGTGGTGGGCACTTCCAGCTCTCACCAGCTCCTCAGCAATGACAGCCACAGGTCAGGATCCCTGGTCTGGGGAATTCCACCAGACCTGCTCAGATTCTGCTGGGAATCCTTGTGCTGGGACTTCTGGCCACAGACTGGATTTGTCTGAGGAAAAGATCCCTATTTGGGTGTGATGTTGTGTTAAAATACCCATTTTGAGAGATATGCTAAGATCAAGGGCACCGTGTGTCTCCCTAATTCAAATTACTTTTCTTCTTTTGAAAGATAATTTTTTCTCAGTTCTGCCCATACCGGTGTAAATAGGATGTTTGTCAAACAGCTGAACAAAACCACTTAAAATGCAAGAGGTCTGAATGATAAATTTGGAATGTTTATGTAGCACAGTAGACACTGCTCCTGAGGTCAGTGGTTTTCCTGAGGAATGCTGGAGAGCAGAGAATAAACTCAGTGTGTATTTTCCCAGGGGACTCAGCCTGGGGCTGTGCCCAGACAGTCTCTTCACTCCTGCCTCACCCAGCCCTCATCAGAGCCACCCTCAGGGTGACAGGGCTGAGCCAGGGCCTTGTCACCTCTCACTCATTCCCTGCTCTGGGTTTTTTACACATCCAGCACTGCCAAGTATGTGCCAAGGCCCAGACATTCCCACCTCTTCCACAGGGCATTGAAATCACAGAAACTGCAGTGGGTCAGGCCTAGAGCAGCCCTGAGACTTTGACAGGATTGTAACCTAGGGTGGCAATCTGATTTTTTATTTCTTTATCAGTATCAGGAAAGACAAATGCCCATGTCTGCTGGGACACCACCCTTCAGCAGCACCCAGAAGGGTCAGTTAAATCCATTGTCCCTGTGTTTTGAAACAAGCAAGAAGAAAAATAATTCTGATTACATCAATGGGATTGGTAGGCAAACATAGCCCACTTTGCAATATCAGTCTTAAATTTATCTTATGCTAAAGACTTTTGGCGTAATTATGGTAGAGTTCTCTTTCCACCCACAAAGTGCTTGCAGTATATATTTCTTTCAGCTAAAACTCTGATCCTGATGCAATTGTAGCAGCAAAACTGTAATTCTGTTAGAATTTATAACAAATTCAGGGAAGCAGAATGAAAGCCTAGCAGCTTTGCCTGACTTTTTTTGAAACCGTTGATGATCAGTTGGAATCACAGCTCATTCCTAAAGTCCAGAGAAGGTCTCTGAAGGCCCTAAATGTTCATGCACTGAATCTCTGCTGATTTTGGTTCTGTGCAGTGAAAGCTGAGTTTCAGCAGAGATGGTGCAGAACCAGCACAGCCCAATGTCACCTTTGTTTGGCTGTCACAAAGTCAATTTTATAAAACCACGCTATAAAAGACATAAATTCCATGTGGCAACTCTGCAATAAACTTATGTGCTCTGCTGTGCACAAATCCATCAGGGGAAGCAGGCTGGGAGGGCATCCCTAAGTCCCAGATTCCAGCAGGAAGGCTCCAGTCCCTCCAATAAACTGTTGGGCTTCTCAGAATTAAGTATTATGGTGTGATAATACAAAATGAAATCATCTCTGTTTGGTTCCCACAAATAGAAGATAAAATGGCTCTCATATCTCTCCAAGTAAAGCGAGTGTAATATTTACAAATGAAATTATGTATAAAAATACGGTCTAAAAGTGTAAGGAGAAGGTTTGCACCAGGCACTGGAAGGCAAATTGTCATCATCACATAATGTACCCACAATCACAAATCAGCCACTGAAATTATTAACAACTGCTGTCTGTCAGTAAATGTGTTTGTTTTCTATAGCGACAGTGATGCCCTAAGTTTCAGGTTTTATATTTTTCAGATTCTGTGCTGGTTCAGTGTGCAGTTCTGGGTCCATATTCAGGGTTGGGGAGCTCTCTGCACAGAGCAGGGACACAAAACAATTCCTTTCCAGCTGGGCACCAAGGACAAATTTTAGCCCCAAGAGTGGAAACAGCAGTGAAGGAAGAGAGGGAACAAGGAGGATGGAGCTGCATCACCTGGAGCTGGAATTGGACAATTCACTGCAATCTGCTGATGGACCCAAACCTATCAAAGTGTGAGGCCTTGTGCCCAGGATCCATTTTGTGCCCATTTGTGGGTTTGACTTGGGTGCAGCCCCAAGGGGTTCCTGCCCTGCCCAGGCTGGATCCTCTCAATAAATCCCTTTTATCCTTTTATTATCCCTGGTCTCTGTTTCCAGCTCAGCCTTGCCAGGCACCAACAGGAACTTGCTTGACTGCAGCCTGGTTTTGTTGTGCCAGTGGAGAGCAGCAGAGCCGAACTGGTGAGGCCTGGAGCCCTGCCCAGGCTGCCAGAGCCCACAAACAGCTGAGGGAAGCAGGAGCTGGTCCAGTTTGTGCACAGACTGGAGAAAGCGTCTCCTACCCACTGCCCGTTCCCAGCTGCAGCCTTACAAACTTCAGGGAAACATGAATTCTTTCCTCTAGCAAGGGTTCACCGAGTGGGCCTCTCGGAGATGCTAACACAGAAACATGGCTACTCATTTAAAGCACAAAACACAGCAATAACATTTTGCAAGAAGTCGGTGAGTCATATTTTCCTCACAGCATTGTTGAAACCATTGTGCCCAGAAACAATCAAAGATGTGAGTAGGGCTGGAAAAGTTTAGCCATAAACACAAATAGACACCATTATTTTGTTTGTAGAGGGTGAAGGTCATTTGGCTGGAGGAACCCCCTCAGCCTCAGAGAGAAGGAGCAGAGGGTGCAGTTTGTGTGTCCTGGCTGCTCAGAGGAGCCTCAGCCTGCCTGGACCCTTGGTCACACCAGAGCTGAAACACCAAGGTCTGTCATGGCAAATGGACCCCTGAAATAGGGCCAAACAAACCTACTCATTTACGTCTGAAAAAGAATTCTGTTTTGACTTAAAGATGCATTTCTGAGACCTGAAGCCTCAGTTGGACAAATCACACGTATTAAAACATTAGTCAGTGAGTCCCTGGCAGCTGGGAGGGGCGTCCAAGACTCACAAGCTTTATAGGAGCTGGTCAAGACTCCATGGTTTCTCTAGCAGTTTGGTGTTCCAGTTGCCCCTGGCAATAGACTCCTTTATTTTGTCCTGCTATTTCTGTGCTCTGCGTATGCAGCCCCTGGCTCAGTGCTGCATTCACGTTCCTGCTTTTGGGGAAGAGTAAAAGGGAGGAAGTTCCTCTGCTCCCCAGGGCATAATCCCTGGTTTGATGAGATTTGGACACACTGGCCTGCACAGCAGAGGTTACAGGTTGGAAGGCACATTCGGACTGAACTTTGTCAGGGGTTCTTATCTGATTTATTTCTCTCCTAAAGGGAGGGTAGAATTTGAGATGTGTCCAGATGCTTTTTCTCAGGGGCACTTGTGTAGCTCAGCACATTTATACAGACACTCCAGCTAGCAAACCCTCTGTTTAAACAAATGCATTTATAAGTCGTTCTTACAAATAAAATGTTTTATTGACATTCAACTTTTGGTCTTCCACTCAGGAGTGTGAAATGAGCCTTAAGGCTTCTAGGTCACAACCAAAAATACATGTGCAAGTGTGTATCAAGACGCATTGACTTTGTTGGCATTATTTTGAAGCGATAACCCCTTTAATTGTGCTTTATTAAATTCTCTTCATTCTTAGGGAGTTGGAAAGATGTGTTTGTGAGCTGCTTTTGAGAGGAGCGGTGCATTAGAGCAGGGCAGGGTCAGTGGCCTTGGGGACTGAGCTTTGGGCAGTTACAGAAAGCAAATGACCCTGGAGGAGATGAAATGCTTTTGACCGTGCCCATGTGAGGGCCAAGGCATCTCTGGCTTCTACTGAATTGCAACGGTGCATCTCCTAGAAATCCAGAATTATATTGGATTTATAAACACACGTGGTCAGGTCCAGGTAATTTGAGCAATTTAGGAGTTTTGGGGGTGTGTACATTTCCCACATAGTCCTTCACATCTAGAGTTTAGTCCCACAGATTTCACTTCAGGAGTCTTCCCATGATCTTCCACTTTCTGTTCCCTGCCAAGGGTCTGCCTGGTTGTGTTTGCTCCATATCTTTATGCTCAAAAGGCTTTCAGTGTCATGTTAGGCAGGCTTTAGAGCAGCTGCTGTTGCATTTTTCCTCCTCCCTTATGCCCCTGAACTGAGTTTCCCAGGTTAAAGAGCTGAAAAATAGATCCTGGGAATCTGGCTAAGCCTTGATGAGGGATGTGGTCAATAACCACAAGGCTATTCCTTTTATTTCTTCCTTTAACAGCTTGTTATGCAATTACATTTTTCAGTAAGTTGCATGCTTTCTTCAGGCTAATGATCCTTTTGATGGGGTGACAGTTAACAGACTTACAAACATCTGAAAACTAGAGGGAAGAATGGAAAATATTTTGAAACTTCAGCTGTGAAATGATGCAAGTCCGAGCTCTGATTAAGGGTGTTCAGGAGGATCTCTTCAAAGCAAGAGAATATAAGTGCTGTGTGGTTTGATTCAGAGGTGGGGAAGAGGCACCTGAATTTTCCATGTAACAGATTTCTGTGGATCCTCCTGAGCCCGTGGAGTCCTGTGCTCCTCTGAGCAGTGAAGCACCTGGCCATGCCCAGCACCCCTTTGCACACTGGAATAGACCAGTAGAACCCATAGAACCAGCAAGGAGATGGGAGTTTAAACCTCAGCCCAGGGAATGACTGAGAGGCTTCTCCTGAGCAGGCAGGATCTCTGCTCCTGGGCATCCAAGGCAGCTTTTGTTCCTGCTCTAGGTGCTGGTACCCAAAGGGTGCTCACTGGCAGCAATCCCCTGTACTTGTCGACTAGCCCAGAATTGGCAAAACACTCTCAAATCCCCTTCCTCTTGGGATGTATGGAACCATTCAGCTCTCTGCAGGCAGCCCTTGCTGGCAGGGAGGAGGTTGCTCTCCAAGTTAGTGGCAGAGAGGAAAGTCTTGCACTGACATTTCAAGGGTCGAGGGCAGAGCTCCTTTCCAGCATCCACTCTGATGGATTAAGAGTGTTCTTTAGAGCACATTCTATGATGTGGGACAAACTTCTGCATGGAGCATTCAGAGCTCCTGCTTGGACTTTGTACTTCTCCCTCCAAACACATCCTCCAGCTTTTTGTTATACCCAGATTTACTCACTTGTGGTGTTTACATTACACCAGCTTGAGAGGGAAAGGAAGGGAATTTTTCTGTATATGAACTGTCTGGGTGATTTTCTACAGCTGCTTTGAAGGATATGTCTGTAACTTATATTGGGACTTGGATTCTATAGACATATGGCAGAGAACACCATTCTCCAAAAAGAAAAAGAGTTTGACTGATGGAAAACAAGAGAGCAATCCAAGAGAAACCCTGCCAGAGGAGGAGCATGAACCTGAAATTTACTGTTGAAACCAGACTTCTGCCTTGGGCTTAAGCACCACACAGCCAATTCTACCACTGACTGCAGTGTGGCTCTGCACAGATGCAAGGAGCTGCTTTTTGGACTCAACTGAGTCTGGGGCTTAAGTATTGTTCTGGCATCCACACTGGTTTGGAAATGCACAGGTTGGCCTGCACTCCTGAAGCACTGGGACAATTACAGAGTTTTTAAAAAGTCAGAAATGGAGAGAGCCTCTGAATTGAGGCTATTCTGGCTTTTACGTAGCGAGTTTGTAAAATCAATCAGAAATTGAAGAGGGCATGAGAGACTTCATTTTAGACTGTTCAATCCCTTATTAATTGTCCCGTGGATGGCAACACAGGAAACGTGAATTGCAGACAAGGCTTTTTTCCCAATTGATTCTGCTGCGTGTTGTTTTGAATTTCCACTTCCATGCAGCTCACCACTTGCAGCAGCACGAGGACTGCCAAGAAGGTCTGGCCTCATCTGTTTTTGTGTTTTGTTGCAGGAGCCAGCAGCCTCACTGGCTGGGGCCATGTCGGTGAAGCTCACGTTCGTGTCCCCCGGGGACGGCGGCGGGATCAGCAGGAGCTGCTCCTTCACGGGCTTCAGCACCGTGCAGAGCAGGAAACTGGCGTAAGTGAGACCCAAGGCAGCTCCTGATGGGGCAGCAGGCTGGGAGGGCATCCCCGAGGCAGCTCTCTGGAGATGGTGCTCCTTCACTCCAGGTGAAGTGCTGAGGGCCGTGGTTGGGCACTGCCTGCAGGGCCACACAGCTCAGGGGCCAGCCTGGCTGGCTCCCATTTCTGCTGGCATAGACAAAAGGTTTTTAAATCCCCCTTTCCTAACCTATCTCTTCCCTCAGGCACTGTTGCAAAACTCAGCAGGAGCTGGCAGGGGCCCTGTGCAAGGTCTGTCCAAGGATGACACACAAATCAGGCCCACATGGACATTCTGCAGCAGATGCCCCTCATACTTTTGCTTTTCTTTAGCAACTTCCCCTCGGGTCTCTCAGGCAGACACGATTTTGTGTTTCCCCACCATGGTCTCCACAGGAAGTAAATGTTATTATTGTTATCTGTAAAGTGGGAAATCTGATCCTTAAATTCTCAGGTTCACAAGGGAAAGCAGCATGAGAACATTCAGCTTTTAGCTACTGGTCCCACAGGCCATGTCAGCCACTTCACTTTTGCCTGAAATGTATGGAAAGGGGATCCTGAACACCAGGGCTCAGATGGGCTCAGCAGCCAGTGGAGATGCTGAGGAGAAGGGGGAGAGGGAAATCCCAGCATCTCTGTGTGCAGTACTGGGATGCTGTACAAGGGAAGTCATTTCCAGAATTTAGGATCTGCACTCCAAAAATGCGAAGGTAAATTCCAAAATGAAGCAAAACCCAGGAGTAATTTGGGCTTTTAATTTCAAAATGGAATTACCTTGTCTCTTCTATTTGATATCTTGCTAATTAGTCTACTCTAGAGCTTGGAATTAGATGCTATTTCTTCTTAGCATGAAAGAATTTTAAGCAATGAGCATTCTAGGAGACTCTTTCAACTGCTCTTATTGGCCAGACTGTCCCTTCCAGTGGTATTCCTGTTGAAACTCTCTCACTTTGCATGGAATACCCAAAGATACATTATCATAATAAAGAAAAGTCATATTAATGTAAGGTTCTAATTTAACAGTTATGTTCCTTGTTGTAGGTAACCTGAGCTCCAAATGGTTTGGTTAATTAATACTTTCCATGAAGGCATCATAAAAAACTAAGATAATCAGTGGTGTGATGAAATTAAGTATCCAGCAATGTTTAGCAACGCCTAATTTATCAGATTTTTTGCAGAACAGATGTTAAAAGCTGGAGTTAAGTGGAAATTTAGGACAAGGATAATTAAAGTAGGTACTGCAGGGCTTCTCTAATAGGACTAGGGACAGCTCTCAGGTGTGTTGAGGCTGGGCTTTAATCACCAGCACAATAATCTCCTGAGGCCTCAGTTACACACCTGGAACTGAAACCAGCCAGGGGATAACTATTGAGCCTGATGGAGCCCCTCATTTCCCTGGGTGAGTAGAATTTAGGTTGGAAATTGCAGAGAAGGTAGAAAGCTTTTCAGAGAGCAACTGCCTGGTTTGGCTTGCTTTGGCAGATGGGAAACTTCTCTAGGTAATGTTATTTTACAGGCTTTACTTAGGGGGATTATTAACAAACCTATGTAAAAATAGCCAAGACTTAGGGGAGGATATAGAGAGAGGTGAACCAGGCAGGAATTATTTGGAGAGAGTTCATTTTCTGCTTTAAAGATATCTCTAACTGATGGTTCAGGGTGTTCTAACTCCTTAGGTTGGCAGAAAAAATTCTATGTGAGGAACTTCTGGTAGAAACAATATTTTATTTTGATTTTGCAGCTGCTTTTGAAAGTAATTAGCTGAGGTGTTAGATGCTGAACAAAACCCTTGGTAATTATATCGTGTGTGCAATCTGGGCCTGGCACTTGGTTTTTCCAAACTGAGTAGTGCTCTGAGCCACCATTTAAATGGATGGTGAGTGTAAGGTAACAAATAGCAATTTCTTAAAGATCTTTGCGTGAGATTTGCCACTTAGACCTTGAGCAGCCAAAGGTTTGCTGCCTGGATTGCAGGTGGGAGTCAGAGTGGGACTGCCCTGGCCCTGCAGGGCTCCCTTTGGTGGCTCTGCGGTGCCCCAGGCTGTGCCCAGGCTCTGGGCAGCTGCCCTGCCCTGCTGGGCACACAGAGCCAGCACTGAGGGGTTTCTGTTCTCCAGAGTGTTCCCAGGTGCCCGAGAACTTGGTGGGTTTTGGTGAATGTGTATGGGATTGGACAGAACTGTACCCTGAAGTTCTGAGGCTTGGGCATGTCTCGTCTCCCACAGGATGGGCTTTGCACCTTTCCTGAATTCCTGTTCTCTTCCTACAGCAAGTCCCTCAGCAGAAGTTCAGTGAGATCAAGGATGTCACTGAAGCCCCCCAAGGCCTATAACTCCCTGCAGAAGGGGGCACTCATCTGGGATCCAAAGCCACTGCAGGTGAAGAAAATTTTTGAAGCTTTGAAGAAAGGACTTAAGTAAGGACTTTTTCAATATTGTGATTTGCCTTACCTAGTGATGCTGCTTAAGTCTGTGTGTCACTGTGCTCTGCCTCCTCCTGGCATCTCTGAACAGGTGTGCTGACTGCCCCAGGCCTGGGACCTTGTAAAAGGGGTTTCATTCACTCTCACTCTGCTTGCAAGCACAGGGCTCTGCTGTTTCTCTTTGCTCCTGGTTTTCTGCACGGTAAAAAGCGACAGTGAGCACTGTCCATCTCCCGGGGAGCAGCTGAGGGTGGCAGGGTGGGGATGGGACAGCCAGACCTGGGGAGTGATTGGCAAAAAGTTTCTGGAGAGGGAACTGAGCGGAGTTTGCTTTGACTCAAAAAGCTGACTTAAAATCGAGTGTGAAAATGAGGGTGTGCCCTGCAAAGGCAGAGTGGGGAGGCTGGTTCATCAAGCACTTCTATTCTCCCTGTGCTAATTACTGAACACTTACAGAGGGAAGTGCTCTAGGAGGGTGTCAGGACAGGGCTTTTGTTTTTTCCTTTTTCTTTTTTCCCTCTCTCTTTTTTTAATAGAATTAAACTCTGAAGTTCAAAATTACTCTGTGATCTCTGAGTGTATTGTAAAGGCAAAGGTCTAAGCAGGTTCACCTGAAAACTTTAGCTTTTTGATTTCCCAGAATGTTCTGAGTCTATTATCACAGGAACTTCATTTACACCCTGCAGCTGCTATCAGAAGATAAAATACCTTTCCCTGGATTTGTAAACCCTGTACCTCTTTCTGCTGCCACCCTCCTAACAGTTCCTGCAGTGTGTTTCTGCTGTCCTGCACATTTTGCTATTGTGTTCATTTTGGTCATAGTTTGTTCTCTTAAGCAAAGAACATAAAATGCACTGTAGTAACACTTTATAAAGTCAGGTGTGTCACATTTTTAGTCCAATAAAAGACTATGAAATCTTCACTCAAAGATATCCACCAATGTCTTATTAGAAGATTTAGATTTAAAAGAAACAAGGAAACCAAATGTTTTTGCAGAGTTAAGAATTTATCTGAGCTCAGGGAGGAGAAACTATAAAGTGGACCAGAATTTGTTCCCAGTTTTGTGGCGGGTGCCACATGAGCAGCCTCCTGCCAAAAGTGAGGGGCTGACTAATTGACTGAAGTAACCTACAGAAAACAACTGGATCAAATAGCAATGCAAAGGCCAAATTTTAAGTAAATGCAGACTAAGTCCACTCGGTGCTGGAGTGACTTGAATTTTTAGTACAGAACATAGTTTATGTGCCTGTTTCTTCATAGCTATAGAAAGTAACTCTTTATTCTGTTAACCATCTGGCTGCCATTCCATCAAGCTGGTAATTCTAACATAGCTAAAGCTGGAAGTGATGCAGCTTTTCTAAAAGGTAAATGAATGTTTTTCTGCCTCCAGCCTTGGCTGTTTCTGCACTGAGCTGTTCCTGGGCAGGTTCAGGAGCAGACAGCTGAGTACTGGAGACTGGGGTGTCTTGGGGGACCTAGTTTTGGAACAGTGAGAAAATGAAATGTATCAAAGCAAATATGAGGAAGTATAGCTGTCTAAAATGAAGTTATTTTGACTGCTCAGAGACTGTATCTAAGAATGTAGTGTTTACCAGGTGATTCTGGTTCCCTTTTAAACATTAGAGGAAAAAGTTACCTAAGCCTGCTCTGTATTAAAAGCGAAGTTGGAAGGGTCCCAGCTGAAAAGGTTTTGGGCTCTGTGGGAAGTCCTAAGGCACAACCCATGCATGCAAGCAGCTCTGGAGAAGCCAGCTGGCAGCAAGTGCTTCACACCTTGCAGATCAGTCCTCACCCTGGAAAAAGGAACAGTTGCATTAAGAAATTGCCTTAACGTGGCCTTCAGCTCTGTTTGCCAAAACCCTGAGCAGCTTCTGCCCCAGCTCACCTGTGCAGGGCTCCTGTGAGCTGGGTCTGAGGTGCAGGGGTTTCATGTGGCAAGGCTGGCTCTCTGAGGTGGTTGGTGAGTTCTTCCTCCTCAGTCTCTGCAAGCACAGACTTCCCAGCAAATGAACCATTCTGCTGCCTTACAGGAAAGAGTCGGGTAGGAACAGTTAGAGAAACCTGAGAGGGAGATCTGTGACTTGTGTGTGTTAGAATTTGATGTTCTCCTTCTCCATCACTTGAAACATCCTGCTGAAAACACCTCCCCAAAGAATCTCCAGTTAATACACCAGGAGGATTAACAGGGGCTTTCCTTCTCTCCAGTGAATACCTGGAAGCACATCAAGCTGAGCTGGATTACCTCTCTGGTCGGCACAAAGACACCAAAAGGAACTCTAGACTGGTAAGGGGTTTTCAATGTTAAATACTTAAATAAAAATCACAAAAGTAGGTGCTTCCTCCCACCTGAGACTCCCAGGAGCTGTCCAGTTAAATCACTGAGGTGGTATCCAGCAAAGCAGCCCAATCAGAAATTTCCCTAGCAAGGTAGCCCCTTAGAATTTAACTTGAAATTTCTCATTTTCAATACCCAGCACTGCACTTCAGATAGCATTTCTTTACTGGGCTGAGTCTCTCCAGTGATCAGTGTTTGTAATATTAATTCAGTGTAAATTAGGCTGTTCCTAGTCACTCTTGCAGTACATATGAATATCTCATTAATGGTACAAATCCAGGTGCTCTCCTCCTCAGCCTGTGCCATTTCTCTTTCAGGCTTTCTACTATGACCTGGATAAGGTAAGGCTCCTGGGGATGGGATGGAATGTTGCAAGTAGAGGAAAATGGGTGATTTTCTGTCTGCTGTGTTACCTAATGACACATTTAGGAAATAATTCCTTATGTCCTTTTCTCTCTCTCTGCCCTCTTCAAAAGCAAATCCGCTCTGTGGAGAGATACATCAGGAAATTGGAGTTTCACATTAGCAAGGTAAGGATTTTTACCTTGTACCTGTAAGGCTCCCACTGCCTTATAAGTGCTCTATCCACATGGAAAACACTGATTATAATCCATCTGAAGGGGAGAATGCTGGGCACTTGCTGAAAGCTGTAGCCACTCTTTTGACAGAAGGAGGGGATTTTTATTTATTTATTTTCCTGAATGGTTCTATTCAGGCTGAATGTTGGACACGACCCAACCTGAGTTTTCCTGTGAAACCAGTTTGCATTTTCTGTCAGTTTGTTCAGAAAATGCTGCTCTGGGAAGCCTGGTGTGTTCTCCCCCCTCCCCACGAGGGGCCACGGGGCAGTTCTGTGTCTCTGGAAGCTCTGGCAGCAGCAGGACTGAGCCTCTCCTCTGGCACAGCCAGCACTGCAGGGGTTTCAGCCTGTCTGCAGGGAACTGGTTTCCTGCTCTGTAATTTTTGTGAGCAAAGTGTTACTCCTTGTCTTCTACTCTGGAAAAAGCAGAGCTGGTTGTATTTCTGAAAAAATCCTGGGATGCTGAGGAGCAGACTGTTGCACTCTGTAAAATGCAGGAGCTGCAGCATCCTGCAGGGCTCTCACAGAGGGATTTGGTTTGGCTGCTGGGTTTTCTCAGGCAACAGAGCTGATGTTCCTTTCCAAAATCCTGAGCTGTGCCAGGGTAACTCCAGCTCCTTCTTTGCCATGTTCCAAAGGTAGAAGAGCTCTATGAAGCTTATTGCATCCAGTGCAGGCTGCGGGATGGGGCCACCAACATGAAACAGGCCTTCTCCCTGTCCCCTTCCACCAAAGCCTCCCGGGAGAGCCTGGTGGAGCTCTACAAGAACGTCCAGGAGTGCACAGAGGTAGGAAATCCTTCACCCTTGCAACCAGGACCTGCCTCTTCCTTCACAAAAATGTGCTGGGAGTTGCTGCTGGCTTTTTTTAAAATGGTGTGTGGGTTAAAAACTTAATGTGTGAATAAAATACAGGTGCATTGTATAAAATTCCTTAGTGCTGGGGTCTCCTATGGCTTCCACTGGCAGTGTGGGGTAAGAATTGAAGGAATAAGCTGTGCTATTTTTATAAAACCAGTAGTGAAAGGTAACTGACAGTGATGAGCTCAAGGAGTTCCACTCTTCTTGGAAGATTTTCTGTTTTACAGAATCCATTAATATTACTTTTATCTGCCTTTACTGATGAAAATATTTGTATGTCCCTTAAAAAAAAGAAATGAAGTCCTTTAAAAGAAATGTGTGGGATAGCAGCTCCTCTGCAGTGCTGGTAACTGTGCAGTCTTTCTTCCAGGACATGTGCTTTATAGAGGGGGCTCTGGAGGTCCACTTGGGAGAGTTTCATGTGAAGATGAAAGGTAGGTTCCTTTCTCCTTTCCTCATTTATTGATTTGGGGTTTCTGGGTAGCAATCTGATCCACTGAGAGTCCAGTTATTCAGAGAGACCTTGAATTAAATTTTGGTTTTTGCTCCAGTACAGACCCGCCATGGTATTTTATACTGGAATACAAAGCTGAGAAGCTTTCTTTTATCAGCTCAATTAAATGTTGTCCTCTCAAGAGTGTGCTGGGCTGGTGGTGCAGCTTCTGCACAGAGCTGAGGACAGGAGGGAGTGTTCCCCAGAGAGTCATTTGATTTGTGGCAGGCTGAGGTGCTGGGGCTTTGTAAAGCTCTACAAACATTGAAGTTTTCCTTCTCTTTTCAGGGCTGGTGGGCTTTGCTCGTCTCTGCCCAGGAGACCAGTATGAGGTGCAGTATACAACATTTTGTGCATTTTGTCCTGTCTTTCCCAGAGTGAGAGTGCAGTGGCAGCACAGGAGGGCAGGGCTGGGGGTGTGGAAGGGGAGCAGGAGCCAGGCTGGGATAAAGCCACACTGCTGTGAGGAGAGCAGAGCAGTGGCACTGCCCTGGGAGCTGGGGAGGGACACAGGGGGTTGGATGTGATTTGGGTGTTATGGGAGGCTTTAAACGATGCCAGTGCTTGCCTATCCCAACTGCCAGGCTTTGCCCTGGAATCAAAGAGCAGGGCTGCCTGTTTCCTGGCAGCCTGCCCTTGGCATGCTGTGAATGCACTCAGTGTGTCCCAGGGTGCTCTCCTGTTTCACCTTTCCCAGTGAACTGCAGCGTGCCTGGCACCCCAGCAGCACCCCACCTGAGAGCAGCGTGCTCTGGGCTCTTCCCCAGTGCCTGGGACCTGGCTTTGGGTGCTGACTGCAGGGGTCAGAACCTGCTCCCCTATTCCTGTCTCCAGTTTTCTGCTCTATCCAGGCCCCCAGTGCCCAGAGGGAATGGCTTTGCTCCTGTGGAACTGGGACAGTGGGGACCTGTGGGCTGCAGGGAATAATCTGGGACATGCTGGGCCAGCATCCTCCTTTCTCTGTGGTTTCCAGGTGTTTGTGCGGCTGGGGCGCCAAAAATGGAGGCTGAAAGGCAAAATTGAGACTGATGACAGCCAGACATGGGATGAGGAAGAGAAGATTTTTATACCCAATCTGCACGAGAAGTTTGAAATCAAGGTGTGGTGTATAATGGTTGGATTGGAAGCTGTGGGCTAAGAGGTCTTCTGCCACTTCCCTCTTAGGCTGCCAAGGGTTTCTCAGAGCTCTTAGATAGTTTTCTTTTTCCAAGTGTGTAAAAAATTGCATTTATTCCATCTTGTGCCTAGTGAAGGGACATAACTTCTGATTTTCCTTTGCTCCTGGGAGTAGGAACCATATTAGCCCATCTGCTTTCTCATGTTCTGGGGTATGTGGTTGTGTTTAGGGTTTTTTGTTTGCTTGGTTTTTTTAAGAAGTCCCAGGTCAATATCTGGGGATTTCTAGGACACAGCCTGGATGTGGAGACACAGGTGTGCATGTAGATATTACTCTTATCCCCCACGTGGATGTGGAGTACCTGCAGTGCTGCTCTCTCCTGGAGGAGAGCAATTCCTGTGAGGAAGCCCAGCCTCGGTTCTGGCCCTGCCCTGGCAGTGGGGTCAGTGCTGGGGCAGCATTGCCCCTGGCACCACTCAGGGGCTGGCCTGCCAGCCTGCAAGGAGCTGAGGCTGAAGGCTGTGCTGGATTCTGTCCTGCTGGGAAACTGTGCCAGGGCAGCCTCTGGGCTCTGGCAGCCTCTGACAGCAGCTCCTGCAGAGCTCCCCTGCCCTGGCAGCCAGAGCTGGGTTACACAGCAGACACCCTCTGGCACCTTGCCTTTGGAAATGGGTTTATGAGGTGGTTTTTTTTAATTTCACTGCACAATGAGGATCAGGTGAGAAGCTAATTCAGACCCCTGTTTTACCATAATTGTTGTAAAACCTCGCATCACTTTGTGTGACAGTTATACTCTTTTTGTCAGCTGACGGAAGTCACTGACAAATGTCCCCACACCTCCTCTCCTCCCGCTGAGTGCTCACTGATCCTTGCCCAGTAGGAGCACAGAGCAGGTTCAGAAGAGGTGAATGCTGCCCAGCTGTGTGTGTCCCCAGCCCTGGAGCCCTCCCCTGTGTGGCAGCCCCCTGTGGGGTGCTCCTGGTGGGGACAGTGCCCCTCGGGTTTGGCAGGGCTCAGCTGCGTGTCAGGTTTGGTTTGCCGTGGCCCCAGAGCAGGTCTGGCCTGGGCTGTTCCCCTCCCCATGGGTTTAGGATGGCCTGGTGAGGTGGAACTGGGTGTGTTTGTGTCTCTGCAGGTGACAGAGCTGCGAGGCCTGGCCACGATCCTGGTGGGGGTGGTGACGTGTGACAGCATCAGCTTCTTCACCACCAAGCCCCAGGCCATCCTGGTGGACATCACCGAGCTGGGCACCATCAAGCTGCGGCTGGAGGTCCTCTGGAAGTAAGTACAGCCCCAAACAGCAGCAGCTGGAAAGCACTGGGAATGATTCAAGGCTCCCAAGTGTGTCCCTGAGCTGCTTTCAACATCGTGGTCCTTTTTGTGTCTGAGAGCAGGGTAGAGAACAGCCCCGTGCTCCCTCACAGCCACCCTGGGCAGATCTGATGGTGGCAGCAGGCAGGGGAAGGGACTGAAGCTGCTCCTGTGACCTTTCAGCTCTTCTTTTGGTGTCACCACAGCCATGGCACCTCACCAGTGGCCTGATTTAGCTCTCTGCTCCTCACAGGGAGCATTCAATCTACCTCCAAGCAATGTCTGTGTGCCTAAAAACCAGACAATCTTAAAGGTGAAATGAAACTGAAAGTAGCAGTTTCTGGACACAATGAAAAAATACACAGCTGAAGTTTTAGGACAGTCATTGTCACCAAGATATGATCTGTTAAAAAGCAGCTTTCCCAAAGGCTTGGGACCTCCATGTGCACTGAGAGTAGTTATGGCTACAAGGCTGTTTGTGCACTCCAGGGAAGCTGCTTACAGATATACTTTTAAATAGCTGAGCGCTGTCACGGTGTCTGTGATTTAATTGTTTTATGTTTTAAATCTGTAATTTGATTTTTGTAGTGGACTACTGCTGTTATTAAAAGTAAATTCTCACTGTTGTGGATGGTACACTGGCACTTATTCCTCCCTCCAGACTCACCAGCACAGGGTTTTGAGGTAGTTCTGTTATTTCTGCTTTATGGCACTGTTCTCTCACACAGGGAGACCCATCTGCAGCAACTCAAGACTTTTTAACCTGTTTCCATTGTCCAGGATTACAGCAGCCCCTCAGTGAGACAGGGGACAGTGCACAGGTGCCTGTGGCTCTCTGCAGCCTGGGCTCTTCCCAGAGCCCTCTGACACCCCTTGGTGTCAGGAGCTTCCTGAAGGGCCCCTGTGACCTGTGCAGGCTCTCAGCAGGAACATCAGAAACAGAAAACAGCTCTGGTTCCCTGGCTGGGGCTGGGGAAGGACAAACTTTACTGATCCAGTACCATTTCCTGAGTGTCCCTTGTGTGTGCTGTGGTTCTTGACACTTGTACCTGCAGCGGGGCTGGAGAATGTGTCCCAGCCACAGCACCTGAGAATTATTTTCAAACACAGATTGCTTGAAGCCAATAAGAAATAAACTCACCTTGGCAGAATTTACAATGCTTTTTCCTCCTGAGATCTGACAGTGCCACAGTATATGGAGTTCACAGAGTCTGGAGGAAATCACTTCTGCTCTCCTCTTGAGATCCCCCAGCAGTGGCACTGACACAGAGTCCTTCACTCACAGTGCTGGATCTACTCCCTTCCTGTCCTCACTGTCAGGAACTTTGGAATTAATCATGCACACAAGCTGCTCTTACAAAAGAACTGGAGGAGGAAAACCCTCTCCTACTCTGGGCTACTGCACAGCTCCTCATAACCTGAATCTCCTCAGCAAATTGTATTTGGGGCAAAACTTTCTGGAAATCTCCCAGCCCAGTGCTGCTGACCCTCTCTGCTGCAGTGTCCAGCTCAGAGTGCAGCTTTGGGCTGGCAAGGGGAGCACATCCGTGGGTTTGGGACAGCACCACACAGCCCTGGGATCTGGCAGCACTCAGCTGGGAGCAGGGCTGCTGAGACTCATTTTCTTTGGGAGTTAATCCCCCTTGGAAGTTCCCAGTGCAGGAGAGCTCAGCACTGTGTCTCTGCTGTGTTTGAGTTTCCTGAGATGCGTTGGGATCCCACCAAGTGCATTCTCCAGAGCTCTTCTGTGCAGAGCTGGCCTCTCCTCTCTGGCAGTGTGTTTGCTGAGGCTGTTTACAGGAAAGAGAAGCTGTGTGGGGATAACTCAGGCTGTTGTTTCTGTTTGCAGAGATAGAGCACTCGTAATAACAGCTGCTTTTTCCTCTGATTTTAGAATAACTAAACAAATCCATCTGATTTACCCGAAGTTCCCTGAGAGGCAAGCTTTCAGTCTAGACCTGCTTTGTGAGAAATCCAAATGTAGATCTCTCTTCTGCTTCTAAATGTACATTTTCTTTAAATAGGCCTCTGGTCTTCTGGGCTCAAACAAAAGTGCCTTCAGCTCCTTTATAGATTGTGCCATGAGGAGTGTGAATGAGCTTGGGGCCGTTGCAGCACAGCTTTGTTGGCCAGTTTGGCAAAAGGCTTTGGGTTTTTTGCCAACCTAAACAGCAGTCTGAATTCTGTGTCTCATATGCAGGATAAAGAGAGAGCTGTATTCTCTTTTCAGAGCTCCAGTAGTGCCCTGCATTGGGGTCCAGGGGCACCATCCAGTCAGAGCCCCACTGGTGACTGCTTTGAGCAGTGCTGGCCTGGCTCACAGGGGCTCCTGGAGCAGGGGGACAAAACCTCAAGGGAGAGTGAACAAGGAAGGTCTGGCTTTTATTTTGGGATGCATAGCTACTGCCAGTCTTGCTCTTACAGATGCAGACTTGGGTGGAGAGGCAGTTCCTGCTGCAGGACCTGCAGGCAGTGACCCACTGGTGCCTCTCTGTGCTCTCACAGCTGGTGCTGAGCCAAGCTGGGTAACCTGGAGTCTGGTGCCTGTTAGCCTGGAAAGGCTGGCTGACACACAACAACCACCTCTGCTAGATTCCATGGGCATTTCCCTCTGGGCTTAATGGGGGAAAGAAAAAGTTTCACTATTAACAGCAAGTCCAGTCCACTTGGCTGGAATTGGTTCTTCTAGGGGGTATTAATGTAAGCCTGGATTCACAGGCTGAGCAGTGGGATTCAGGCAAGGAATTCTATCCTTACTTCTGGTCTGGGGGTATTGAATCCATGGAGTGGCTGGACAGGAGGGGAGTGTTTGGGGCACAGAATGAAGACAGCAAAGGTGATCAGACTTGTGGGTCACTTGAGACTTTTATTTTCTTTTTTTTTAATAGTTTTTCAGTCCTGAAAAGCTATTGCTGGATAATCCTGTGCAGGCATGTGGATATTGGCTGGGAAATGTGGGCAGGAAATGTGGAGCCACTATTTCTCTCAGTTCAGCCACAGCCACCCCCCACCCCCAATAAAGTACTTGCTCCTCAATATAAGGTTAAACAATGACGTTCCTACATAGTTTTTACCTTTGCAGAGGTTTTATGTCAATGATCTCAGGAAGTGACTAAACAAACCGAGGAAAAGCCAGTGACAATTAAAGACAATAGTCTGCTTCCAAAGTCTGCTGCATGACAGATCCAGGCTATGGATTGCCTCAAAGTGCAGCCTGTGTCTGGGGAAAGCCCCTTCCATCTGACTGACTTCCTCTGCTTTTTCCTGGAGTATTCCCTGCTGGGTTCTGTCTGTGTCAGGGTGCTGGCAGAGAGGGACTCACGGAGCTGTCCCAGTGTGAGGGTTTGTTTGCTGGAGAAATGTGCAGGGAGACGATGGATGGTGCCCAGGGAGCTCAGAGCCAAGAGATAACAGAAGCTCCAGAGCAGACTCCATTCGTGCTGTCACCCTCTGCTCTGCTCTGTCATTCCTTGCAGGACCAGGAGCTTGTGCTTGTCTGGAGCCAGCTGAAGAGCTGCATTTTGCTGGAGGTTTTTAGGAATTGTCCAAGGGGCAAAGCAGATTTTGTTTGTTCTTGTTCCTTTCCTAGAAGTGCCATTTTGCATTAGTGCATCCCACTAAAAGCTAAAACTGAAAAATCTGAGGAATGGATCCCTGTGACTTTTGCTAAGAATGCCACGGGTAGGAGTAATTTGCTCTCATCAGTAAACACAGCAGGCTTTGGCTGAAAGGCTCTTGCTGTCAGGAGCCCGATTGATTTCTGCCCATGAGGCAGTGCAGATGGTGCTCCCGAGGAGAGGGGCTGTGATGGAGCCCAGCTGGGTGACACTGCCTCACCCAGCCAGTTAACCTGGGCTGGGGAGCTCCCAGAGCAGTTTCTGTGCTCAGGAGGAGCAGAGTGCTGTGCTGCAGGGTGCTCTGCAGAGCTGTCCCCGTGCAGCCTGAGGAGCCACGGAGGGTTGGGACTCTGCTCTCCAGCTTTTGCTAGAGAGCAGAAATTCATTTCCCTGCAATTGATTACTCCTTGTTATCACTTGGATCCCCTGCAAGGTACAGCTGAATTCAGCTGATTTTATCCTGCTCTTTGGTTGATATATTCAATCACTGAGGCTGCAGATTTGTTGCAAACAATTCACTTTTTTTCCAAAATGCCAGTACTCAAGTGGAAAAACAAACTTTCTTTTGGTGCCATAAGGCATCTCGGTAGACAACAAAAAGTAACACTTACAGAAACCAAACTTGCTTTACTTAACTTGAAACGTATTTTCCATCTCCTGGTTAGCTGAGTTGCATCCCAGGGGATCATTCATGCAAGTTTCCTTACACTGCTTTGCAAAGAACTTAGCAAACTAATGCCTGAGATGAAGTAGGTAATTAGGAAGTCTTCGGAGCAGCACTTGACAAACCCTTGCAGACCACAGCCAGTATCCTCTGGGGCTGTAAGTGCCTCATCCCTGCCTGTATGAACCACAGAACCCGCCAAGTAGCACTGCACAGGCTTCCTCTGCCAGCCAAAGGAATTGCTTATTAATAGGTGAAGGATAATGAGGGGTTTTATTGGTTTTTCCAGGTGCTGTGTGCTCTGCAGGAGGGAAGCCGGCAGCTCTCCTTTATTACATGTGCTGTGTTTCCTTCCTCCATGGTTTTGTGCCTGTGTCACTGCCCAGGGCCTGGGCCAGCAGTGGTGGCAGGAGAACAGAGCACTTCAGCCTTTGGGACCACTGGGCTCCTCTTCCAGAGACTCTGGCACAGCTTTCTGTCTAAAGGGACTTGAGAATTCTGTGTACAAACCACAGCCTGTGTCCTGCTCTGCCGGAGCAATCAAAGATACTGACTAGAAAGTCAGTTTCTGTTTCATTTTGTTCTGTGTGTTGCTGACTAAATGTCCCTGTTCAAATCCTACCAGCAGCTAAACACCTCTGTGCTCTCTGCTCTCACTGACCTTTGTTTTCTGCTGCAGCCCCTTCGACACAGAGAACCTGTTCCTGTCACCTGGAAGCACTGCCAAGTTTTCTGTGGGGAGCAGGAAGAGCTCGTTGTACAACTGGACCCCCCCCAACACACCCAGCTTCAGAGAGAGGTATTACCTGGTGAGTACAGGAGAAAAGCAAAAGGCAAAGCACAGACCTGGGCCTTGGGCTTTGGGTGGGATCTCACTGTTCAGGAGCACACTCAGAAATGTGAAAACAGCACTCTGGCGCCTTTGCAGTTTATTCTGGGGCTTTGTTAAAGCTTTCTTTTACTGCTACTCTTTTGGGTTCTATTTTAGACTTTGTAAAACATTCTAAAAACCCCTCAACAAAACTCTGCTCAGCAGCTGGAATGGTAGGGGTGTGGGTGTCTGCTGCAGTGGTCTGTGGTGGGAATCAGACTGGGAGCCAGGGAAGCAGAGTGCCCTCTCCCAGGTGGGACCTCGAGCTCTCCAGCTGTCCCCAGGCTCACCTGGGGCTCTCTTGGCAGTCTGTTTTGCAGCAGAGGCAGAGCCCAGGGGATGGAGAGCGGGAGGCCCAGCCTCCCAGCATCCTGAGCTACTTGGCTGCCTGTGATTTCGATGTCCCTGGGAGGAACAAGCCCCAGAACCCTGCGGAGACGAGCGAGGGGGACTCGTTCAGCTCTGAGGAGCAGAAAGGGGCAGAATCCAGAAGTACAACCCCAGCCCTGGACCACAGGATGCTGCCACTGGTGATTATTCAAGAGGCTGGAGCGGAAGAGCTGCAGCACCCTGTCCCAGCTCACAGCACTCTGGACATCCTGAAGAAGACCCCGTGTGCGGGTGCGTTCCCGAGCAGCCCCTCCAGTTTCCCCTCCCGTCACAGAGGCAGGACAGACTCTTTCAGCCAGGCCCGGAGCCGCCGCCTGGCAGAGCAGGAAAACATCAGCCAGAGAAGCTGGAATGCTGCACATGACCTCAAACCAGGCGGGCGGGCGAGGTCCATTGACAGGACTCTGCAGGAAGTGTTAAACTTGCTGAAATCGCGCGGCGAGGGGCAAGCCCGGCTGGAGAAATTGCAATGCCAGGTTTCGTCCCTGAGGGATAAGCTGAAGGTACGGCTGGGTTGTGCTCTCGGGGGGTGGTGCGGCTCTCTCTGTCTCTCCCGGACGGGCTCGGGGCCCCCGCGGCCGGTTCGAGTCGCGGCGGCGGCACGGCCCCGGCAGGGATTTTGGCCACCAGAGGTCAGGCAGCGCTCGGGGAAGCGCCGGGCTCGGGGCGGAGATGGGGAGGGAGCCAGGGGAGGAGCTGGGCAGAGCCTGGGCTGTGTGCCTGGGCTGGGCACAACCTGGGCTGGGCAGAACCTGGGCTGTGTGCCTGGGCTGGGCACAACCTGGGCTGGGCAGAGCCTGGGCTGTGNTGTGTGTCTGGGCTGGGCAGAGCCTGGGATGGGCAGAGCCTGGGCTTTGTGTCTGGGCCTCAGCTTTTGGGTTGGCTTCGCATCTTTTGGTGTTTTTCAAGGCTGGTGTAGCTCAAGGTGACTGCAGCAGCTCATCAAAGCCCCGGCTGTGCAGCTCCCCCAGCTCCTGCAGGGGGTCTGGCTGTTTGGGCAGGTGCTGGACACGTTTCTTCCTTTAGAGGAAAGGCCCTGGGGAAGAGCAGGCAGGGGCTGGGCTGCACGTTTGGGAGCAGGAACATGAGGGACAGGGAGGGGATCCAGGCTGGAGTAAGAACTGGTGATAACACAACTGCCCTGGCCTCCTGCTCCACTGAAACCCCTGGAAAAACAGAATTTAAAACCCAAACCAAGTACCCTCAGAGCAGCCTTTCCAAGGGGGACAGAGGTAGTGGCCCCATGAAATTCACTATTGATATGAAGTCTTGGGTGCTGTGCTGGGATGCAACAGCTCCCCAAGGCTGCTGCTTTGAGCTCAGAAACAGGGCATGAGTGAAAAAAAACCAACTGTGTTAGTGACAGAAGGTGCAGAGAATATCAGCTCTCACCAGCCTTAGCAGGCATGAAGATAAAGGGGAATCCACAAAGATTAAAATGTTGAAACGTGTTTTGAATTTAACTAGCAACATTATTTTGGGGTCAGAGTGCATCACCAAGAGCAGGCTTCCCTGGTGTGTTAGGAATGAAATCAGAAAAGCAAAGTGATTTTTTATTAGGAATGATTTCAAAACCAGCAGAGAACAACTGCAAAATGGCTGGCCAACTACAAATAACAGTGTTTCTGCTTCCATTTCATCAACAGCTAAAGACCCTGCACAAGCACTCCTCTGTGGAGAGTTTAATGGTGGAGACAGTGCTGGAGAGTTTTGATTTCCTGAACGCTGACTGCAGCGCGGACGAGCTGTCCCTGTTTGGGAGCACAAGGACAGGCAGTGTCAGGTATGTGCTGCAGCACCTGGTGGGACAGGCAAAGGGGGTCCCACAGCAGCCACACGGGGCTGGGAAACAGCTGTGGTGTCAAATCCAGCACAGAAATGGCTCCCTGTGGTTTTAAAGAGGGTTAGAAATGCAATTAAAGAAAATGCTGGCTTTTGTTCAATGCCACCTGGTTGGTTTTGCAGCTTCCTGTTGAGACTGTACACCTTCAATTCTATTTAGTGATGAGACTTGTAACTGTCTTTTCCCTTCATCTCACCAGCACATACAATGACAATGTGCTCCAGTCCCTGAGCTGTGACACGAGACCAGAAGCACGAGATGTAACTACTGGGGATGACAACCTAGACATGCTGTTGATAACACACCTGAGGCTGTGCAAAGGTCTCCTGCAGGTACAGAGCAGCCTGGGCGTTTCCAGGGCACTGGCTGTCATTGTTGATTCTGATTACAGGAGAATTTGATAGGTTTTGTTTGTTTTATAACAGCAGAGAGACTCAGAATTGAAACTGGGTGCCTTAATGCAGTGTACACATGTGTCCACACAGAACATGTCATCCAAAATTCTGCTGCTCTTTTCAGCCTCTGGGTTTTGCTGAAGCTCTGAGCAATATCTCTGTGCCCAAAGCAAGCTGCAAATGCACAGGCTGGGCTTGGCTTGGGTAATGTTCAATGGATGAAAAACTGCAACCACAGGGAGCAGGTGTCTGGTGGGCAGGGGCCTTCCGAGAGCAGCTGGGGTTTTCTCACTTCTCTTAAAAGTTGGATTCTAAGAAACAAATCCTCATTTATCTAGAGCTTCATCCTGCCCTTGGTTCAGCTCCTGAGTTATGTCTGTTGCATTTCAGAAGCTGAGAGCACCAAATGTAGGCCAGGTGGTCCAGGAGAGCATTTTGGAAGAGGTGTCAGAGCAGACGCGGGTCCTGGGGGATGTCCTGGATCTGTCTGTTGAGAAAAGTGAGTACCTGCCCTAGCCCAAGGGATGCAGAGATGGGAGAGGTGCACCCCTGATGTGTCTGCTCGAGCCTCCCAAACCCAGGGGCTCCATCCTGAATTCCATGCAAACACTGACATCATTAAACCAGCTCTTTTATCTGGATTCTTAGGAAAAACAGGGCTCATTCTTTGGTTCATTTTTTCTTCTACACAGAAGGAAATAATTTGGAGAAGTTGGTCTCAGAGTAGCTGAACTGGTATGTCTTACACAGGGATGTTGTAGATGGTGGAGTTTGCAGTCAAAGAGCAGCAGAGCAGCCTTAATAAAAATTTTCTTTTATATCTGTGCTTCTCCTTGGTAAGCAAACAGCCCAAATTCTGTGCTCACTTGCCGGAATCATTTGTTGGGCACAGAATTCTATCTCAGGTCTTCCCACTACTAAATTCTTCCATTGGCTGTTGGACATGACAAAATGAAAACGCACAATGAGAGGATTGGAAGGCTTTTGTTCTCATCTTGGTAAATACAGCAGCAAGAATGCAAATTTTAGTTGGAAGCATTTGCTGGCAGATTTTATCCTGGAGGATGTGAGAATGAGCTGTTCCCTGGAGCAGAGCTGCAGAGGGGCTGGTACAGTGTGACAGGGGAAGTGTGGGAGTCTGAAGTGCAGGAGCTCAGTGTCTGGAGGTAAAAGTGAGGGATGAAGGATCCAAATGAGGAACCACAGGGCATTGCTGCACGTGCTCTTGTGAAGAGTTTGAGTGCCCTGAGGTCAGAGCTCTGTCCTGGGCAAGGAACACGAGGCAGAACCCCAAAAACCCTTGGCAGTGGCACCTCCTTGGCTGGCAGAAGGGCAACCACCCTAACTCCCAGAATCTTCTGGAACTGGCTCAGCTGCTGGGATAAAGGGAACAATAGGAGGCAGCAGAGCTGCTGATGGTGGTTTAGGAGCTCAGCCCAAGTGTGGGGAGATCAGTGCTTGCAGGTGTGAACATCTGGGCAGCAATGTTCCATTTTTAACAAAACCATCTCTAATACAAATACAACTTAATGCTGCCCCATGTCCACATAGGCCATCTGCTGCCTAATTTCTCATGTCAAATCCCAAATCTGCTGGAGCTCACTGACTTTTTAAAATGTTTGGTTTCAGTTATTCAGAAGACTAAAAAGAAGAAGCAATATCTGAAAATCTGGAGTGATCTTGCAGAGCCTGGCAGCAGCATCTTGGTGACCTCAGCAGAAAGGTTCCGTCACGCACTGAAATACACCATGATGCTCAAAGTGAAGGAGAAGTACCCCAGCCACCTGGAGACAGGTACCACGTGGGCACCAGGCCACGCTGGCTCCATTCCAGTGCAGTGCTGAAAATTGTCCTTGTGCATTTAAAAAGCCCCAAGCCCAAACCTGTGTCTTGCTTCCAGCAGCTCCCATGTAACCAACCTGCTGTTCTCTGTTTGTCCTTCCCCCTGGTCCCTGCAGTGCTGCAGAGGCTGCTGGAGCAGATCCTCACCTGTGATGGGCTGCTCCCCTCCTCACACTTCCAGACAGAACCGGTCACTTTATTCCAGTTCTATCGTTACCTGGACAGACACCACATCAGCAGCCTGGAGAAACACCTGGCCAAACTGGCTAAAGAAGGTAAAGGCAGTGCCTGGCTCCTCCTCAGGGCTGCTGCCCTCCCCGTTCCTGCTCAAGACACAGCCCCAGAGCAGGAAACAGCCCAGCCCCTGCACTGACAGCTTGTTTCCATTTTTATTCCTCTTATGACCATGTAGTTTTAATCAGAACAGGAAAAGCGTGCTTGACTCCCATATCTGACCATGTGCAAACAAACCCTGTGTGAAGGATGGGCTTATCTTTAGTGCCCTGAAAACTGGGTTCTGGGATATTCCAGAGCTGAGGCAGACACGAAGAGCAGCCTCCAGCTGGATCCAAGGACTGAGTGCAGTCTGTGGCTTGGGTTCACTGCTGTAGCTGGACTCAGACACAGAAAAGAACAATAGAATTGCAGAGGTTACTAAGGTGCATTTTGTAGCCTGAGGTAGCCAGTGTCTCACTGGAGTCTTGTCCAACACGTGAAAGTACTTCTAAACTTGCTCTGTATTAGAAAAGAATGATTTAAAAATAATCCTGGTATTGGCTGCACCTTCAGGCTTGCGTGGATGCAGAGGACTCGTGTGGAGGGGCTGGGAGCTTGGGCTGTCCCGGCCCGGGCACGGGGACAGTGACAGGGACAGGGACACGGCAGGGTGGGCGGAGGGCGGCTGTCCTTGTCCTGCTCCGCTCCTGCCCCGCTCGGCTGTCCCGGCCCGGGGACAGGGACAGGGACACGGCAGGGTGGGCGGAGGGCGGCTGTCCTTGTCCTGCTCCGCTCCTGCCCCGCTCGGCTGTCCCGGCCCGGCGGGTTGGCGATCCCCGCTCAGGCCGGTCCTTCCCCGCAGTGATGCTGATCGAGGAGCTGCAGTGCCCCGGGCGCCTGAAGACGCTGAAGCGGCTGAAGGGGAAGCGGCTGAGCCGGCTGCAGCCGCTGCCGCGGACGCTGCGGCTGCTCGGGCTGCTGCAGCTGGACGAGAACCACCGAGTGAGCAAAGCGGCCACGGCCTGCCTGGCCCGGGCCGGCGGCAGCGGCAGCCTCAGGGCCCGGGTGAGCGCGGGGGGACAGCGGGGACACAGCGGGGGGACAGCGGGGACACAGCGGGGACACAGCGGGGGGACTGCGGGGACACAGCGGGGGGACAGCGGGGGGACTGC
>VXBQ01013574.1:52005-77650 GCA_013400175.1 Phainopepla nitens
CAGCAGTGCCCTGCAGCTCAGCAGGTGTCCTGCAGCTCAGCAGTGCCCTGCAGCAGTGGCCCTGCAGCTCAGCAGGTGCCCTGCAGCTCAGCAGTGCCCTTACCAGCAGCAGACAGGTGTCCACCAGGCAGAAGGTGCCCGACCTCCCGATGCCGGCGCTGCAGTGCACCACGACGGGGCCGCGCGCGGGGCTGAGCGAGCCCGACTCCCGCACCTTGAACAGGAAGTTCAGGAACGACGCCGGCGACTCCGGCACCCCGAAATCGGGCCAGGTGGTGTAGTGAAAGTGCAGAATCTCTCGGGTCTCCTGGGTCTGCAAAAACAGGGTTTGGGAAGGTTTTCAGTCGGGGGGCACCGGGCAGAAGGACTGGGAACAGCTGACTGCAATTCCAAGGACGAAGTTTCAGCAGGCTGAGGGAGCTCTTAGAGCTGCACTGCCAAGAAACTCATTTCAAGTAGTGGTCTCTTGTTGTGAAGGTCTCCACTGGAGCAAAGGGAATTGGGCAAGTAAATTCACTCATTTGTAGTTTCGTTATTTCAGTACAGTTCAAAAGCTTGTGTCACTCTGGGAATGGCTGAGACACGAAACTGCCTGGAGGGTCCCCATAAATATCCAAGAGTTTCATTTCCACGACATCTCACACAGAATCATCAAATACAGGACAATTAATGACCACCAATTTCAAGCCCTTGTTGGTGAGGAGATGAATTTCACCACAAGGAGAACAAAGATTGGATGAGATCTGGTACTCACAGTCAGGTTTTCCAATTCCAGCTGTCGTACTGTGTAATAGGATTTTATATCTTCAGATATCAATGTTAGTTTCAAATTTGTATCTTCAAAAAACATGTCCTTCTCCTCCTTCCGTGGCCAGTACTGTGCACACTTTACCTAAAACCAAGCAGGAGACACATGAATGTCATTACCCACTTCTGACTAAATTGCAATTTTCTTATTAAGGTGTCCCAGAGAGATGAGCTCTGCAGAGACTGCTGCATGCCAGGGACTTTACTGAGCCAACCAAATAGGAAAGCAACACATTTTGAAGTGTGCAGGAAAAACCTGGAACTAAAACACTCATCAGCAGCATGAAAAGGGAAGTCTGCACCTAAGCTTCTGACAATGAAATGTGGGGATCCTGTGCCTGGGAGAATTGGCCTCCTCCTGCTGCCCCTGAGCCACTGCTCTGCCTGGGATGGGGACCACCACCTGCCCCTTCCCTCTCCAGCCTCTGCACCTGGCTCAGGCCTCTTTTGTTCAAGGGCAAACAACGTGGCCAAACCAAAAGTGGGAGAACAATGCTAAACCAACAGCAGGCTCAAGACTAAGATGATTTCTCACAGCATTTCAATAAATAGAAAACCCCTTCAGCATTTTCTTCATAGCTAGACCAACAGTGGCTTGGCTCAAACTAATTCTAGTTTATTTTGAAAATATATGCTCTTCTTTATCACGGTGCAGAATGCAGTTATAATTCTCTGCACTTTTTGTCTGGATTTGTATTAAGGTAAAAGTTTTAGCAATTGCCTTTGTGTCTAATTTCTCCACAAATGTGTCTGCAAACAATATTTTGCTGTGCTCCACTCTAAGTCTCCCACTGCTGTTTGCTGAGGACTGTAAGCATTGCCCTAAGGGAGCAGAGTAATTTGTTTTGTTCAAAACTACAGCAGTGCAGAGAGGGAGCAGGAATGATTAGAAAGGAAGAAACTATTGAAAAATATGGTTACTGCATCTCTTTTGAAGATTGAATTTCACTTTTAGTACAAAACCCAGCAAAACGCTGAAAAATCCAGACTGCAGCTCATTAAAACACAGCTCACTGCCCAAGAATTTTCCTGATTATTGGGAACGTTTTCCTGATGATGCAAAAGCATGTACCAGCCAGTTATCAGTGGTGGATACCCAACACACTTCACTGCCCTCCTCCAAAACGCCTTTATAGGTTATTACACTTGATTCTGTACCACAGAGGCACTGGAGGGACAGCGTGCCCTGGGGGCCAGTGCAAGGGCAGAGCCCAGTGTGTGATGGAAACCTGCAGAGCTCCTCTCCCTCCTGCAAAGCCACTGCACACTGCAGAGCCCTGAGAGGGGCAGTCTGTGTACACTGAGAACAGCCCAGCCCCCTGCTTAGAGCAGGCACTTCCATCTGTGTGGAGTCGTGTTGTGTTCGTGCTTTATTTTAGCCAAATTCTCGAGAAATTAGGACCTGCAATTACAAACTGAGTGATTTTCTGCCTGCAGTTCACCAGGTATTCAACGCCAGGCACAATTTCTTAGACAGAACTACTTACAGTCATCCCATCCCATTCTCTGGGTTGGTTTTACTTGGGTTTTTTATTACAGAAAACCATAAATGTGATGAACACATAGCTAGAACGGGGTGAGTACTTACGGATCCCTTTTCCATCACTCTGTTCAACATGACAACACCACGGCTTTTCTGTTCCCAAACCATCTCCCAAAAGTGACCACAAGTATTTGGCAAAGGTCCCTGCAGAGACAGAATCCCCAGAAATAAGCATTATTTTCTGTAAATGTCAGTGCATTCTTCCCCAGTAACAGTCCCTGCACAAGGCAATAGATTTAAACAAGTAACAAGCCACTTCTCATTTAAAACTGTAAAAAACACAGTGAGACAGCTTTAAGTTCCATGTTATAAATTTACCCAAGGAAGCATTGGCAATCTTTTCCCCCCCATACATAAGAGGAAGAGAGACAAAGTCTCATCTGTGACAACAGAACTGGGAGTGAAAAATGCTGCATTTTCTTAGGAAAGGTATACAAAGGTCATGGGGAAATAAACCCCACTGACTAAAAGCAAAAATAACATCTGTGTCAAACTGCAATCTCTCATCCTTATTCCTGATACTTGAAAATTACTTGATTAAATGATAAACATCCAAAAGACTGAAAGGATGCAAAATCAGTAACAAATTATATGGTTTTCCAGAATCTTCACAGATTTGCTTTGAATGAAATGGTGACTCCTTTTAAGGATTATATATTCCCAAAGTAGATTTCTTTCTAACTTCCCATTTCTGCTATGTTCCTTTGCTATTTTTCTACTCCAAAGCTATTGCTCTGAAGTCTGGGTTTGATCCACTCCTGTGCTCAAACAGAACAGCAGGTCCTCAGAAAGAATGACTGGATTTAAATAAAGCCATTCAAAGCCAATAAATTTGGATCAGGACAGTGACCAGTAACCAGGTAACCACTAGCAGTCAGCTGCACATCTGAGTGTTCCACACAGAGTTCACTCCTGGGATCAACCCCCCTGTCCTGAGGAAGGGAGTAAGAGCTGTGTTCACAGGACCATTTTCACATTGCACACTGCTCTGCCCATTTCTTCCTCAGAAGATTTATCTTTATTCTTTAGAAACAGGAAGGAAGAGCTGTCACTTGAAAATATTAATCCCAGTCTACCTTTATCTGAAGTGTGGGAGGAAGGGGTAAAAAAAAAAAGCTAAGATTAGAGATCAGGACAGTCTCCAGGGAAGTGAACATTTAGGACAAACAAGAAGCCTGGCACACTTGCTGGCTCTCAGAATAAGACAACAGGGTACGTGGGTACTTTTAAACTTGTTATACAGATAGGTGTGCAACTGACAGATTCAGGGAGATGCAGTGACTTTTATATACACACAGATGTTTGTATGCACTTAAGTAGCTTTACAATAAAGAAAGCAAACAGAACACCCATGAGAAACAACTCCAGCCACCGTAAGCTTTTCATTATCCACTGCCAGCAATTACCTGGGTGAGGATGTAGCTCCTTTGGGCCTCTTCCATTTTTATCAAACTAGCATTGATATAGTCATTGTCACCTTGGTTTAGCTTAATTCGACTGTGATCAACTGCAGCACAATTAGAAAACACTGGTTAAGGAACACGGAACGCAGCACAAGCCATGCACACCCTCATCAGATGCTGGGCCTCAGGAGCTGAGCTGTGCTGGGGCAGGAGGAGCTCAGCCCAGCCAGGGCAGTGCTCCTGGGGCTGGGCCAGGTCCTGCAGGAGCAGCCCCTGAGCAGAGCAGGGAGCACAGCTCCCACTTCCCCTGCAGGAGTGCCTGCATCTGGAATGATCCCCACTGCACGCTGACCTATTTATACAGTTATCAAGTTGCTGATTTGAAATAAATCTAATTACACAACTGCTTATCTTTTCAGCTTAAACATTCAAATACAGCTTGTTCAAGGTTGTTAGAGGTTTGTCTAAACATATATTGGGAAAACAGGACAGAGACCTTTTACTCTTACTGACATTTAGCTGCTGTTCCCAACCCAGCCACCTTTTCATGTACAGAAAAAAATAACAAAATTCAAGCAATACAGCCAGTGGAAATGATTTGCTCTTTTGTTAGTCACTTGCTTGACTTGGGACTAAAGAAACCACCCCTGCAACTTCAGAAATGCCACTTCAGCCACCACTCTTCTCTAGCATAAGAACTCAAAGGTAAAGCAAGTTTCTTTCTTCAGATTTCTGCCCACAATACAGACTACTGTATGCTGCTCTAGTATAACCCTATGGATATAAAAGCATCCTGTGACACCAATCTCACAAATAAATAAATAGAATAACAAAGGGAGTTGTCTTGGATGGTTATCAACCTAACAGAATCTTGTCCTTACAAAGAACATTTAGCTGTGAGAAGTCACTAGAGGTCAACAGTCTTACAAACAATGGAAAAGAAAGTGTACTTACAGGGGCTGACATCTCTGTACCTATTTCTATTTTTGTTTCTGGGATGTTTGGCCACTTTACATGGAAAATCACTGGCCTCATGCCTGATGTCCTGAAACAAAAGAAAAATAAAAATCCCTGTTAGGTAGGAATCCATCTAATTTCATACCATTAGCTATTTTAAGACAAATACCCACTTGACTTCATATCTTCCTGTGAGGGAATTCTGGACAGAAAGCATGTTGGGCCTCAAATTAGGAATCAAGTTTAAATTTCTTGGAATACAACACTAACATAATTAAAATATGATTAGTTTGCATAATAATGATTAGTAGTAGAACATTCACCACACATTATGGCTTTCAGCTCCTGAAGGAGCAGGGTCTCTGCCCCAAAACACCTCGACACAAACTGCTTCAAACCCTTGTTTGCAGCATCAGTGAAAACACCAACCCTGCTTCTGACTCAGCAGCAGTGAAAACATTCACTGTGATGGAAAAGAACTTGTCTACCCCTCCTGGCATCACACACACACGGAGCTGATTTGTCCAAGACCACTTTCAGCATTATCTTGAGTTATCAGCAAGATGTCACAAAGCTGCAATGGTAAAAGTCAGTTGTACCCAATCCACGTGCCCAGCTAAAACAGATGGAGCATCTCAAACAGATCACCAGGGTTCTCTCAGCTAGGTTTTTTCAGATGTATATAATAGCTCAGCTATCTGAGACACTTTCAGAAGTTAAAAAGAATTCAGCTGTCCTTGGACATTAGTCCCAATTTGCTGAAACAGAATTTCACACTGTAAATAAATACTATGTAAGCACAGCTCTGCATATAAAGAATCAGGTACAGTGCTCAAAATTTTTTGAAGTGGGCCATCTACTGCAGCAGATTTAATCTACCTGTTTATCTCTTCTGCTGCATTATTCAGGTGTGTACCAATTTACCCTGAATGCTACATGTCAGGAGAAGAGTTCTGATTTATATAAACCTGCCCAAAATTAGCACAGTATTCTGAAACTGAAATAAGGGCTGACATCAGCTGCCAGCTTTTTATAACTGAACACATGGCTGCCAGTATTTCTGCTTATGAAGAATGCAGTCTGGAGAATATGATCTGGACTGCCACAGTCTAATATCTCAAACATGAGGCAGCTAAAATGGGTGTTTTCAGAAATTTCTCTCTGACACCAGGTTGATGACTTTGTACTTCACAGGCATTTATTCTTCTGTACTCATTGTACAGGATTAACAAGAGAAAAAAAACAGGGAACCAGGAAAAATGGTTTTCTAGATCACTAACCACATTTCCCAAATATGTGTTGAAAATCCCTAACACCTAAAGCCAACACAAATCCCCCCCCAGTAAGGATTCATATTATAAAAGCATCACAAGCCAAACCAAGTTCCCTAAGGATTTTTTCTGTAAATACTGGGCTATTTTGGCAGCAGCACTAATACACAGTTTCATTTCACAGCATTGTCCCTTCTTTTAAAACCAAATGGATCGAGTGCTTCTTTACAGAAATGGAATTATAAAAAGGAACTCTAATACAAAAATATTACACCGAAGCATCCACATGTATGTGCACAAACAAACTACTGCCAGTCCCCAGGAGTTCCACAGATTCAAACACCAACATCAAGCATTTCAGGAATTGAAAGTGGCAATTTACTGTGCTGGGAGTAGAGAGCTGGCTATTACCTCACCAGCAAATATCAGATCTTTTTCAAGATGCCACGGTGCCTAAAGGTACTTGGAGAATAATGGAGTTCTAGGAGCTGCTGAACTCCCACAGGCACAGAGAAAATGGAAAGAAACAAGTCACTCGTGTGCCTTCAGCAGACTATTTAAAAACAGCAGCGTATTTCTGGAGCATGTTTCAAGAAACAGGAAAAACCACGGGGTGGGGGTGGGATGGTAACAAAAGAGGGATCGAGGTATGGCAAGAGGCAAGCTGGTGTGCAAACCCAGCCAGCAGCCAGCACTTCAGTGCTGAGTGTGAGGAACAGGGTGAAACACAAAATCCTGGAGAGCAGGCGTGCCTGGACATCACACAGGGCACACTCTCCTCAGCAGCGCGGGACGAAAGCGGTTTGGAGTTTTGGTTGGGGTTTGTTTTTGGATACGCACCACGAGGTCACATCTAACGTGACCAAAGAAAATTTATCGCCCAAGGTCACTTCCAGGATATGAAGTTGCCTTTAGTGGAAATGCAATTGCCTTCCACAGAGAAAATGGCTGGAGAGAAAGAGCCCAGTGCCCACAGGAGTCACCCACAGGAGCTGTGTGGCCACGTCAGGGCTTGTCAAAGTGCTGGAGTCACACTGTCACTGACACCACTGAGCTGCTGTTAGGGTGGGTCCAGAACATGTTCAGAACAGCACCACGAGGTCTCCAGGCTGGGGAAACCAGGCTCATCCACAGCAGGGAATTACTGTGCTCGGAGGAACTTGAAGCCAGCGATATCACGAGAACTGAAGGTAGGGGATGAAGGCAGGGATTTCTGAAGTTACAAAACACCTTCTTGAATCACACCCACTGAGATCCTGCCTGTCAAAAAGGAAGCTCGACATTTCATTTAAAAGGTCGTGCAATATAAAACTTTCAGGAGGAAGGGCTAGAACTGCAGTCAGTTTTCCAAAGTCAAATGCTTTGGGTTGGGAGCATGAGTCACTTCATGCCACTCATCTCCTGGTCCTAAGCCCTGTCCCCCAAACACTGGAGGGGTGGAAAGAGGAAGTCTGCTGAAGTCCTGCTCTTCAAAAGAGAAGTTCCTGTAGCTCTGAGCACAACAGCACACTGGGCTTCACCTTCCCCGTCCTGCTCAGACACCAGCAGGAGATCCAGAAAGAGAAGATGCACCTCAAAATCTTCAAGTGAGTATTATGTAAGACCACAGGAAGAGGTGGCCATGCCATCAGCCACTCAAGCACACTGCATAGATTTGTGTATCAGTTTTTAGAACAGAAACTAAAGGTGCAGTCTCAACATCCTCAGCTTCACCAGACAGACTCCTGGGAAGCCTTGCAGCAGGGCTCAGTTTGATCACACTATTTAACTGCACCATAAACCCTGCAGCAGCTCAGGCTCAGAGATAACCATTTACTGTCATTTTAGCAGTTCTGCTCCTACGGGAAGCAGCAAATGCCAAGATCTTATCAGGGGCCACAGAATTGCTCCTAATCCATCTACTGAGGCAGTCACACTAAAGAGAGCAATTCACAAAAAATAATATAAAGACTTACATAAAAAAGTAATCTTAGCTTAAAAAAACAGGTTTCCTCTTAAAGCTGCCACTGAAAGAAATGATGCCACATGATACTGCTGGAAAAGGTGGAAGGGTAAAAAGTTACAATAAAGTCAAGTGGAAGGTGCTCTTTTCCCAAGATGTCACTCTGGGCTGGTTTCAGAATGGAAATACTCCTACAATGCAATGAGGTTGCAAAGACCTGCAGAGAAGAGCACAAGAAAACCAGCAAGTACCAAGAGATCCACAACGAACACCTGCTTCACACAAATGGGAAAAGGTCTTCAGAGTCAGCATGGGAGAGAGCAACCTGAGGCCCTGAACTCACGCCCCAACGAAAGAACTTCAGGAAGATGTAAAGCACACAACTGCTGGTGTAACCCACTTTGACAAGGCAGATTTGATTTCTTATCCTCCACTAACCTTTACATCAGGATATTTGGGCAAGAACAATAAATGAGGATGTAACTTGTAGGTAAGAGGAAGGTCATCTAAAGATCAGATAAATGAACAGACAGTTGCATCACACAACATAAATCTTAACAAGCAGCTGCAGAATTTTAGCCAGCTAAGTGAAATAAACGTGGATTTTAATACCCTTTAAAACCATTTTATCTGGTCTCCTAGTTTTGCTATCACCTAAGATATGGTAGTATTGATTTGATTACTAACCTCCCTCAAAAAAAAAAAGAAACCAGCTGCCTGCTATGTGAAGCTCCTTCCTGAGGTTGAGCAGCACAGAGAGGAAAGCACAGGCTCGTTTAAAGTTCAACACCACCATTACATGAGGTTAAAACAAATAAATAAATAAGAAATCACACACTTGCAACACGGTTTCCTAGAAAGCCCCCTGCTAATTCAGCACTGCCGGGGCACTCTGAACAGGCTGTGGCACAGAGGGTTTGTGACACCAGTCAGCTGCTGGGAGCACGGAAATAACCTCCCAGGAGAATGTAAACTGGGCATGACTGCCATATTAAATCATATCAACACGTGGCAAAGTGGGCTCATTTTTCCTAGGCCCATATTTATCACAGCTAGCAGGTATTACAGATGGTCTCTCACCACTGACCAGGGCCCACATGCCTCACTGGAGAGGCTTCTGACAGCAAACCCTTTATTGCAGCCCCTTTACCAGGAGATAATGCATACTGTAAATGCTCAGTTTAACACCTGCACCTGAATTGCTGGCAGGGCTTGGCTCTGCTTCCAGAAGGGAGAAAGCCACAGACTTGTGTCACTTCCAAACCTTACCAGTGCATTTACTTTGCACGTTCCCAGAAGGAAGGCACTGCTGTCAATAAACCACAGCAATATTGCACAGTTCAGCTGCTCAGATTCTTGGATTGCTTCGGTGTCATCTGCAATGAGTAAAAACTGACTTCTCAGTTCTGGATCTCTTCAGTGTTGCAGCAGGGACAGGGATATCAAAGAGCTAAACTTTGGTATCAGGTTAAAGAATTAGATGAGACTTCTCAAATTTCAGTAAGTTCAAAATATAGTTTGTCCTTGAAATTTATGACCCATAACAGAAGAAGTTCAGAGCTGCTGGCAGGAACACTCTACTTCTGCTGTTTTGTAGCCATGTACTCACTGCCAAAACAGGAAACAACTGAATGGAGTGTCAGCGTAAGAAAACAACTCAAGTTCCCCTCTTCTTCTTCACATCCATCTCTATTTTCCCTCCCAGATACTCAGTCTGCTCCAGAAGTGCACCTTGGACATTATTGGAAGGATAGAGACATTTGAGAATGTGAAATGGCTTTTTCTTGACAGCTGCTGTGCAAAAGCAAAGCTTTGCTATCTGTATCATCAAACAAAGCCAGTGCCAGGAAATAAACCACACTCTCATTAAAGTGTCAAGAGGTTCTAACTCAGTTGCTCTTCTTCTGTAAGAAAAATAACCACCAAGATGAGATCCAGACCTTGATTTGCCCAAACATTAGGGGTCTCTACAGAAAGAGTTTTGGCTTAACCTCATCTCAAATAGACTGGTGTATCCCACAGACCAGATATCCACATAACTCCTAAAGGAATTTAGTCTGCATAGCAAATCCAGACCTTAATTTGTTTGCAGTATGGGTTTTGTGTGAGTTTAAAAATGTATCATTGCTGGCCTGTAGGGTATTCCAGGCTTCACAGACTGACAACTGTGGTTATAAACAGTCCTGCTTTCCTAGTTACCTAATATTTTCATTCTGACATCTCACAAGCCGCCTAAGAGCATTATAGCTTTTACAGAGCTACCACCACCAAAAAAACACCAACAAAACCCAAGGCTTTGGAGGCTTCAGAGGAGGAAAAAAGACACAAACCCTGCAAATGCTAGAACATAAGGGAGGGACGAGAAACACTTCTCACACGTTCCCATGTACTGCACAAACAAGGTATTTTCTAGAATTTAGACAAGCTGCAAACGGTATGTTTCAAATTGGAAACAAAAGGACAAGAAATGCCCCCCACTGCAGATAGCTTACAGTTTCTCAAGGGGACCTCTGGCTTCATGAAATAGGAACCATGGAATAATTTACCGTGGAAATTTACCTGTACTCACTCAGAGACACTGTGCTGATAACCTCAGTTCATGTTAAGAAAGCAAGACTGTGCTATCTCCCCCAAATCTTGCATAATCCATTATCATCATTCCCCCAAATCTTGTGCAATCCATTACCACCATGTAATCTTAAGATAAATGAACTAATTTGATTAATAAGTAAATAAGATAATCAAATGTAAGCCTTGCTTCCTCACCAGGTAACACATTCAAGGTCTCACCAGTTAAAAGCTGAACAGATCTTTACAGATTCTTTTTCCTTTTCTCCCATTTTTGATCCCAGTGTATGCATCTGCTCCAGGACTCTTGGCTCTGAACACACCCTGCCTCTGTTCAGTTGGGCATGCTGGCACACTGCCCACTGAAAGAACACAAATTTGCAGAATATCTGGCGCTACCTACAGCTGAGGAGGAACCTGAAAGGCCACTGCAGAACTAGGTATTGTACCAGCAGAGAAGGACATCACCACCTTCTGCCTGGAGAGACTCCAGGCTGTTGTTCAGTCCTGGATCTACTGTCACAGTTGAAGGCCTCCAAAGAGGTTGGGAAGATCATTAACACTAATTTAATGAACTGTGCCAGCACCACTGCAACCAGCAGGAGCACAGACCCAGAACAAGCTCTGTGGGCTCCATCAGTAATATCACAAGTGAGTTTGAAAGCAATCAGCCCTAAGTACCTGAGTTCCACTCTTCCTACTAAGCCTCGAAGAAGGTTTTTAAGAAGAGCCTTCACTTAAGATTAAGACGTGCACTTCACATGCACTGAGCTACAACCGAAACTCGTCTGTGGTGTTTGTGTCCTTTCACCTTTTCCTGGAAAGTGTGTTGACTAAAAGCCAAACAAACAGCACAGCATTTTAGCTGCTTAACAGACAAACACCGCAGTCATTTCACCCAGGACAAATCTTCTAAAGAAACAAAATAAGACAGCAAATGCTCAATTTATTTTTCAAAAAAGAAATGCCAACATTTGTGTGGTTGTCTCATCAGCAGCTTAAACTCACACAGTTGCAGAACTACCACAGCATTATTTTTAATCCTTTGGAGATTACATGAGTTTAACACGTCTAGGTTACCAACTGGTATCTTAAAGATACTAGTTACAATAACAGATAACTAGACAAGTCCAGTATTCCCCATCTACAGTCACATCTGCTCATCTGGGACATGCAGAATTCGCTAAAATACCAAAACTGTCAAAGAAAAAAGGGCAGTTTGCAAATCCCAAGTGATCTTAACCTCTTCAAGACCATTTTCAACACAAGGTACCATATGTGAAAGAGCTGCTTGGCTTGCACCCCATGAGCAGAGAGTAGGAGAAGAGCAAAGGCAGCCTGAGAGCAGCTCTGCAGCGAGGCCGTGCCCCGGCGTGGCCGAGGCAGCTCCACACGAGCTGCATCCCCTCAGCACGGCCCCGACGAGCTCCCAGGAACCTTCCTGCTGTGTCATGGCACCATGAAAGCACAGCCCAGCCCAGAGCTCCCAGCAAAGGGCTCTCCTTCCCCTGCCACTGGCAGGATGCACCACGGTGCTCCCTGCCCGGGCTGCCAGCGCAGGGCCCGCGGCCGAGCCCCAGCCCCCTGAAGGGAAAGGACAAGAGCTTCCACAGCACTCCCAAAACACCAGCCACGCCTTCCTGGGAACACAACCTCGCCAACTCATTAGCTTTCCCTTCCGTCCCTAATTGAGACTAATTACGGAGCAGCCATGAAGCACCAGGGAGTTTTGTCAGGAGTAAGGCAGTCCCCCTCAAGGACAGGTACAGGACCTACAAATACACAGGACCTGAGCAGCACCTGTGGTGTGGCTGAAACTACCAGCTACTACAAAGTCATCATCTCTCCTAAATCCATCATTTCTGCTTATCCAGTAGAGATGTATTATTTGTCAAGCTTTGGGACGTTCTGTAGTTATAATCCTCAAGGCAATCCTAACAAGTCAGAAGAAGAGAACGTTTTTTAAATTGTCTCCTAGGGGTGATGTTGGGGTTTTTTTCAGTTTGGTTTTATACCAAAACTGAAAAAGAAAAGCACCAGGACAATTCCCTGGAAGGCATGTGATTCCCTGAATATGATCACAAGGATTTTTAACCCTGGATTTAGCAAACAGGACAATGCTTCTCACACTTCTCAGCCCATTCTGCAGCACTGCTTCTGCCGCAGAGAGATGAGGAGGTTCCAGCAGAAGAAAACAAACACCTCTCCTGAAAGATGCCATAGACTACATTAAAGGGGCTACCAGTAATGAAGACCAAAGAAGTTTACATTACTACTTGAAAACAGGAAATAATCTGACCTCAGAAATCCTGGTGGGTGCTCAAAATAAGCATTACAAACCAGGTGGAATCAGAGATGTCTACACAGAGACAACGTGAGAGCAAAAAACTTCACTGATGTCAGAGAGGCCTCACAGAACCACACGTGCCTGAAAACAGAAAATCTGAGTTGTCAGAGCTCCACACTTCCCACAGTTACTTATCAACCTCTTTACAAATTCAACAATTTCAACTTGGCACCTTACACCACCTCCCAAAACCACAGGCAACACAGTGAGTAACAGAGGAGGCAGGAGACTTTGTACTCTCCAAGACTTATCAACAATTCCTTTTTGTTATGCTGTTAACACACCATCAGCATTTACTGCAAAGGGAAAACATGGGCTGCTTGTAAGAACGTGTACACACATAATCCTTTGCTCACCAGAGACTTAGAGCTACAAAAATATACTTCTAGGGTTTACAAAGCAAAATACCACACATTTTTTCACATCACTGCTATTGTCCTTTGAATGCCCTAATGTCAAGTTCGTTGTTGTCATTACATTCCAAAATAAACATCTCTGTCTTCTTGGACTGCAAAAACATGAAAGGGTTTCAATGAGAACGAGACCTTACTCTAGAGCAGGGATTTTGATCTACACTCCCTGTTCCAAGCAGCCACTCGTGTCCCCCTGAGGAGTGGTCCCAGGACAGTCCCCAGCAAGGACAGGCAGAAGCCACCTCTTGGTTGCTGTAAGGGATGCTGCTGGTGCTCTCCAAGTGGATTAGCTCTCAGCTGGGATGCTCCAGCTCCTCAGTTTCTAACTTAGGAGTCAGTGTTTCTTTTCTCACTACCATTTCAGGGATCCTGCCCTTTGCTGGAACCAACAGCTGTGCTGGGACAACTCTGGAGCTCTCCTTTCAGGAGGGAGGCCACTTCTCCGAGCAATTTTTTTAGGCTCTTGTAGGAATGCTTTTTCTTCCCTGGCTCCAGGAGGCAAGGGAAGAAAGCCTTAGATGAGCTCCCCTACCCACGGTGAGCACCGTGGAAAAAAGAACTGGCCCTGGAAGGGAGCACGGCTCAGCCAGGCCTGGGAACCCTGCATTCCTCTTGCCTTTCTGGTGAGAAACTCCCTGGAAACACAAAAGCACCTCTGGATTAACTCTCAGTGCTAATACGGTGTATTTTCCATGATGACACAAAGCCAGAAACAAAAGGATTCTTACCTAGGAATCAGAACTTCTGGAGTTTGCCTCATTTTTATTTTCTTGATTTGAGTCGGTTTGAAAGTCTCTTACCATCATGGAAACAGGATTTTGTGAAAACAGAATGAGTTTGCAAATCTCATTTTCTACCCCCAACACTGACTAAAACTAAAACTAAACTCAGATCTTATCTATTATAATTTATAGGATAAAGCAAGCAAGCTATTGGTGTTCACAGAAGAAAATATGAATTACAGTGGTTTTTCTTTAATACCGACCTGGAGTTAAACAAGTTATACATGCATTTAGAAAGTACAGCCAGTTAAAGCAGTTTTAGACACCAGCTTGCCATATGCTATGTTAAAATTAGACTGATTTTTTTTTTTTAAAGCAACGAATTTATGCATGAAGTAGCTCTATTCAGTGCATTCAGATTTTGAGGAATGCTTTTTCTTATCGAGTAATCTTTGCAGAAAGTTCCAAACAATGCTAAGCAGAAAAAAGAAACTAGTTCAGAATGTGATTTTGAAGCTACCTTCACAGTATCTCACAGAACTGCAAACACTTTGTTCAATTTAAAAAGTAATGGACTGGTTGCACTAAAAATGCTTATTGTCAGGGTGACAAGTACACAACAATATAATTTTTAGAAGTAATAACATGGGTATCATTGCAAACTAGAGATCTTGTAAGATGGCTAAAAATAGGAATTTGAATTCCTAGCTTAGTCAGCTTGGCCAGAAACAGCTGTGTTCACTGTAACCTCTAATTAGTTTGCATATTATAAGAGCCCCAAAGATTTCTTCCCTCTCCAAAACCTACAAAATTAGCCTTCACAGCCCAATGCTGTTACCACACCAGATGCAACAGAATATTCAGACTTTAGAGACTTCCCACTACTCTTTCTTAAGTGTTTCACTCATAAAGGCAAACATTCTCATTTGATAAGGTGAAGGCCAACTCCCCTCTAGCTGGAGCCTTCAGAAGAGCCTGTCCTGAAAGGTAAAGACAAGGTCCAGTTCCCAGCTGCTTCAGATGAGAAAGAAAGGCCTCAGTTCTAACACAAGTAAACTGTTCATTTGAAACACCGAGCAAGCAAAGTCAGAATTTAAAGCAAGTTTCTCTTCCCTCATGGCTAAGGGGTGTCCTTCTGCACAAATAATTTCATTCACACTGGGTACTCCAATGTGAAGCTAAAAGCTAAAGGGAACTTTCTAATGTATGCACCCAGGTTACTGAAATGGTCACACCATGACTACAGTGGGGCACATGTTCAGTGTTATTTTTCTATTTAGAATACTACGGGACAAGCAGCTGCCATATTCCCAACTTTCTACTAATTCCATCAAAATCCTCCAAGTTACAAGGTTGTATGTAGAGGAAGAAGTAAAACACACCGAAAAGGGAGTGGAGGACTTGTTACAGAGGAAACTGTGAACTCCTAATTTACCTGTTAAACAAATATCACCTACATCTTATCCAGTGGCAAACTTCATTTCCTTGAAGATGTTTGCATGGTGTGTTGCTTTACTGGCTTTCTCAAGATGCAGTCTTTAAGTCAGACGTGTGAGGGAGAAAACTGAATTTATTTAGTATCAAGGAACCCCATGCATTCAAAATTACCAACCATATGTTACACAGGTACCAGCTCCATAATGTAGGTGGGTCTCCCCCCTGCATTCTGTTGGTTCCCTACAATTAAGGGGATAAGACCAAACTCCAGCAAGTTCTAATCTATGGCAAAAGACTGTTTCACCATGCTGGCCATTAGTAAGTAGACAGGCAGTGGAACTACAGATTCATTCTGCCAAAGCACGCTCATCACACGGTTACTAAAAGCTCTTTATCACTTCTAACCTAACAAGATTCCAAGAGTTTAAAGAGAATGTACAATTACCAGGATTGCACAATGCAGGTTCATGCCTCTGCATGCAGGGAAAGGTCAAACTCGAGCTTTGCTCCACCAGCAGAACCAGCAACCAGCCCTGCTTTCAGCAGCTCTGGTTCTCAGCACACTGCCCAAATCCCTCTCTGGGAACTTGAAGTAGCTCTAACTGCTTTACTACCATTTCCAGAAAGGAGTTTCAAGCATCTTTTCTTAAGAAAGACCTCTGGACAGCAATTGAGGAACTTGCTGGATTACAAACCTGCATGAACAGCTCGTTTCAGCTGGGCTCTGTTTAATGTGGTGGCTGCAGCTATCATCACAGATGCCCACTTCACTGTGCTCAGAATATTCAAATTTGGAAAGTCATAGTGATGATTAAAAGCATACTGAATTCACTGAATGGTGCAACCTACAGGTTGCCAAGCTACTGCAATGCACACAAAAACCTGCTGAGAACAAACAGTACTGCTGAAAACAGATGTTAGATAAAGCAGAATTAGGATACTCCTGGTTTTCCACATGACTGTCTGATTTGTGTTTAGGAAAGCAATCTAACTGAGCTAGGTTAATATTAAACCTTACAGCATTCTGAACATGAGCTGCTCAGCTCCCAGTCCACGGCCCAGACACAGTTTTGGGTCAGTCACACAGCAGCCCACACCCGCAGTGATGGGGGCAGCAGGGCAGTCCAGCCCCCCAGCTCTGGGGCAGGATGCCTGGGCACCTCTGCTCTGCACCAAGGTTTTACAGAAGCTGCACATAAAAGCACAATGTTTATGCAGCTACTTCCAGAGTAGTAAACTGCTCTAAGGGTCAGAGAGAAAAGGCCAAGATGCTTTTTGGAAAGGGAAACTTAACCCTTAAATACTTACAGCAGAGATGTAAGTAAGAAAACTCACCTATGGCAAACAAGCCTGGGAACTGGCACAAAGACAAGCCCTCCCATAACCCCAAACCAGCCAGACCTTACAAGCTAAAAGGTATTCAGTATTTTTAGTTCTCCAAGCTGCAAAGCAATGCTTCAAGACACTGACAGAACGAATCCTATGTTATTAGAGGATGTTTTAACTGTCACTACAGGGACAGAGAGCTTTCATGCCCCACTCCACAGGACATCTCATCTGAAAGCAACTGAGAGTTTATAAAAACAAATGTCAGTGTTAAACAGGGACATCACATAACCAAGGTAAGTGCTCACAGACATCCTAATGCAGGACAGATTAGCACTCTGCACTCCAGCACATGAAAAAGACTGCAAAACTTGACAAGCCAGGCCTTCAAAGGACTGGTGAATGCTCCCCATGGTAATGAAACAGACTGCAGTGACAGTCAGTTGTGTGGATCAGATGAGATAAACAGTTTTGCCACTTCATACATCGACTCATCCTGCTAGTTTAAAATAACTAATTCTGAGAACTAAACCAGCTGATCTAGCAAAGGCAAGCAACCCTCACAACTTCTACCTCCCTCTGGTAGTGGCAGTATCCTCTCTGGAAACACTGACTCCTGTTACTTCCAGCACTCCTTGCCAGCCCAGACAGTGCTGCACTGAGCCCACCACACCCCAGGCTCCACCAGACTCTTGCTCATCATGCTCCACTTCCTGCCAGCCAAAGCCAGTTATCAGCTGTGACTAAACATGCTTTATCACTTCATGTCTACTTCAAATCCTCATTTGCAGCTGAAGAACAGATCTGGAACACTTACAGAAAAATAAAAAACAATACTAAAAAATGCAGTAAATATCTTTAAATAAACCCTTCACACCTACCACAACCCTTTCCATTCCCCACCCCCCAAAAGACAGCTACACCAAAGGCTTCTGAGCACTAATCCACAAATAAAGGTTATCAACTATCAGAATCACACACAAATGCCTCCTTTAACATCCACACTGCTGAGGGCAAAGCATTTCTAGATTGTATTATTCTGTAAGTATTTCAAGACACAATTTTGCCTGTAGAGAGAGTTTAATATGCAGAACACACTGTTAGCAAAGACTTTGGTACCGGAAAACCCAAAAGATGTAGATGTTATTACATGAAAGCAATAAATGTTTGAGTGCCTGCTCCTCACTGGGTAGCAATATTAACTTATTTAGCTACTCTTAGAGGATAATAAGCACCTAACAGTTTTACCACCCCAAATTTCATGTGGTAGAGAACTCAGCAGGCAGAGCAGCACACAAGGAATTTCCTGCTGTCAGCCAGTCAGTCACAGAGGAGTATCCTGTACACTGGATTGCGTGGGTGACCAAGCAAAACCCTGGGCTCCCAGTGGAGGCTCCTGATGGTCAGCTTTACACAAACTGTAAACATGAAGTCAATGACAAATAAGACATAAGTCAGTAGTTTCCATGCAACCTTTCTGCTCCGTCTGCCTCCTGAGAGGCTCTAAAAAGACTGCTAAGATCAGACCTCTCCACTAATGCTGTCATGTGGGCTAATAAATCCAGGAACTTAGCAGCTCTAAAGATTTTACGTATTTTCAACCTCCTGTTCCAATCTTTCATCTCTGCTGAGCACCAGACGAGGCTGGTAAAGGGCAAGGAAGCTGCAGAGGCTGGGGACCCCTGAAAACAGCCCCCTTCCTGAGCCTCCTCCAGAGAGGGGCTGAGCACCGGGGGCTTTGTAGCCCTAACTGGTCAGACCTGCCTCTCCCAGCCAGCCCTGCTGTGCCCGGTGCTCCCAGCACCTGCCAGGCTGCCACACTCCCCTGCTTTACCTCTCGGCAGGCGTGTCAGCTCCCGGGCACTGCTGGAGAGCAGAAGGCAGCGGCTTCCCAAGGGAAATCCCTCACGGGCCGGGCAGGTAGAGCTGCTCACGGGCAAAGAGCGCTGCCCCAGAGCTCCCCCAACCCCGACCCTGCGTCTGCAGAGCCCCAGCAACGCCAGCCAGCTCACGTGGGAAGGTGCAGGCAGCACAGAAGGGGTTTGCTGGCTCCCAGCACACACTGTCCTGCACGCATCCCCTGCAGCAGCTTTGAAACAGCACCAGGGCAGACCTGCTCTGCTCATGAAACACTCGAGGCCACTTTTGAGAAGGTTTCAATACTGTGAATGAAAAAAGCACAGGCTGAAACACGATTCTTCTTCCTGACGTCCCACAGACACCACGAAGTTCTAGGTAGCTGCTGCGACTTACTGTGAAAATGCTCCACTGGCAGAAGTTTAAGAAAGAAGTGACAGTGTTGATTTCCAATTTAATTAAACTCTTAAGGAAGAAAACACAAACATTTTCCAGAGTCGGGTAGCTGTCCACCCCCACTCCTTTACTGAGTAAAATTCCCCTTATCTCCTCCACTTCTGGAAATATTCGGAAATTCTGTCAAATGTGTCAATATGTATCTTAGCTGTTTAATGAGCTACGGAGTATTTTTCCAGTTCTTGCTCCGATGACCCACCCTTTCCTTCTTTCCAAAAGAAGTTCCTCTTACTAAAACCTCTTGCTTGTGTCAGAGTTGTGTTTTTCCTGTAGCCCCCATCTTTAGTCACTGATGGCTGTGCAAATGTTAAGAAAGGAGATAAATCCCACATGAGGATGGCTAGGGCTTTAGTCCTATTTCAAGCAGCTGCAATGACTGTACAGAAGACAGTGGAAAAAACAGGGCCCACAAAATAAAATGGAATCAAGATCTTCTCAACAAGCATGGGTTATTTTTCCTGTCAGAAAAAGGAAGTATACTCTTCCTTAGTCAAAGATGCATTTTTAAAATAGATTTCACATTTTACTTCCTGCCATCGCATTAAAAGGTCATGCTGTTTATGTTACTGTAACCTGTTACTGTGGGATCAGGAATGGCATAAACAAGCCATTCTCACTGAACTGTGCACAAGGGAAGAAGGTTATGAGAACATTCCTCTCCATGTGTAGAACACTTGTTCCATATAAATATAAAGAATCTGAGAAACAGAGTGTCTTTTGTAGGACGGCTCTCAGCATCAAGTACTTGACGAATCAAGGACTTGACAGAAGCAGCATAAAATTCTGGGAACTTCAGATACAAGCAAAAGCACCTGACAGATCACAAATCTAATAGCTGCTTTAAGTTCAGAAGAGCACTATGTAGTAGCATTTTGAAGTAGCAATTATTTGATTTTAGTACACGAAGTACAGAGAGCTTCCAGCCCAGAGGGGAGGGTTTCCTCTGCCTGCAGCGAGGAACACTGTGCCCAGCTCCACACCCACCCCTGGACTCCAGAGCTCCTTCTGTAACTGCCCAAACGGGCAGAATGCAAAACCTGCTGTACTGTAGCTTTATTTTCTGTTTCTATTGATGCAGAAACTGTTTTAACCCTCTAAGGAGAAGAAAATGACTGCACAGAACAATGCAAATCTGATTAAACAACCTCTTCACCATTAATGAAACATGTAAATCTTCATCACTGATCTCTTCACCCTCAGTGCTAAAAGTGACTTTTGACCCCTTAAACTACACGTTCCTAAAGCATCCACAACAACCAAGAGCTGAGACAACTGCACACAGAGTACAGAATTAAAAATAAGAAAAAATAAAATTAAAACCATTTCTAAAAGTTTCGTATTATGCCAGCTCATTTTCCTTCCCAATTAGGATATAAATACTGTTCTATGAACCTGCTTTCTTAAATGCAGAAAATACAACTCAATTTCAAAGTAGATCAGCTATCACTATTAGCAGAATCACATGCATTTCCAAGAATCACTTTTACCAGTTTTTCTTGGTATAATATGACAGGCAAGCTGTTGAATCTTAGCTGCATTCTGCGTGGGTGCGAGAAAAAGCACATCTGAATTCACAGGGTTTGGTAGAAAATGAATTGGCATTTGTACTACACGATCTACAAAGTGAACACACAAAGGCACTTGGAGGCTCTATCAAAGTGCCTCTCCCAGCCAAACCAGCAAGGGCATGTCTCCTGGCACCAGGGAGAAAAAAAAACCACCTCTTCTGCAAATCAACATGAAACAAGTTGACCAATGACTAAAAAAACCCCCAGAAAACCTCAATTGTAAGCGCTGCAAACATCCAAGCTCAGAGATCAGATGGAGTCTGTGTAGTTTGGAACCCTGCAGAGAAGCAAGAAAGTGATTCCTTAGTGATTCCAGGAATCACTGAGGATCCTCAGGTGTGTGATGAGACTGAATTCACAATCCAAACAGATACTCAGGTCATTAAAGTGACATGGATCTAAAACCTGGTAACTCTCATCTCTACAAGAAAGCAGCAGTGATACTTCAGTGTAAGCCACATCTTCTGAAGTCTCAACTACAGAGAACCCTTGGAGAAAGTCCATTTGCAAAGCAAGTATTACAGGAAAACATTTAATTTTAATGCTTAGTTAACTATAGGATGAACTGTTATTTCAAACCTACCCAGCATATTTAGAAAGTTATTTTAGTTTGAAAAGTATTTGGTCTGCCACTACCACATTTTATTCTCTGCTTACAAGGGCTATTTCTATTTGAATTTACCATCATTTGGCACGTGGCTAACACTGCTTTCTCCTGAACAGCTTCCTTCCATACATCTGTGCTTCCAGCACACAGTACCACGTGAAGAACACACTGACACCATAAAACCCTTCCAAAAACACTCAGAGGCAGATGAGCACTGTGTGCACACTGTACCATTTCTAAATTTTTAGCAAATGATAACCGTAACAGGCTCCATTTTTCCATGCTCTGCTTCCAGCAAGACTATCACAGAAGCTCAGGGTTCGAGTATTTTGATTTTAAACTGTAGAAAAAGCAAGAGTAAGTGACTCAGTAGCTTCACAGAATGGGACCTACCCAACCTCCAATGTGGCAGCAGCAGACACAGGCGGTGCTGCTCTGAGGAAGGCAGCAGTAAAACCTGAGGCAGGCAGCAGAGTGCCCTGAGCCAGGCACAAAGGGGCCATCCCCTGCAGCTGAACAGCAGCTCTGCTTGTCAGGGAGATCCTGGCTTTGAGGCACAGGCACTTTGCTTCTCCATCACCAACCCTGCACACGTGCAGGAGGACTCAGTGCACAGCCCAGGAAAACATGGAACACCTTCAGCTCACTGAAGGAACAGAGACTCCCTGCAACCCTGAGCTCTAAACCAGCTTTCCACAACCAGAGCCAATTATGCTGAGCCTCAAACGAATCAACAGAGCACGAATTAAGCAGTGGCAAGGCCCTGCATGCAGAGACCTGCAGCTAGAACTGGCAGAATAAAGCATAAAGATGCATTTATAAAAAGTCATGTTCATGCCACAGTTTATCTGCTGCTTAGCACCCGAGCAAAGGAGTAACCCAAATGCTTTCAGACTGCAGCCTGCACTCTTGCTGCAGCTTATAAACCAACAACACTTGTAGAGCTTCCTGTCCACTGACTTTAAATACACAACACAACCACACTGTTACAAGTCTTCAGGGTCAACCATGTCACAGTTTACTTTCAGCATCAAAATCCATCTACATATTCTACAAATATTTTTCCAGAGAGAGTAAATACCTAAAAAACTTCCCATGGCTTTTCCCTCTTGACAGAGGGATATCCAAAATGTCCACGATACCCTTCTATCTTCCTCCCATAATGTGAATGAAGTTCATTAGTTTTCATAATTTGTAGAATTTTAGTTTAGCTTAGAGAGGTTTGAAAAACTAACATTCACGTTAATATTTGGTTAAAAGACCTTCAAAATTAATAAAGAAACTGAGAACAGTTATTTACAGGCCACAAACCCAACTCCAACTACACTTCAGCTTTCCAGAGACAGGTAGTTCTGTTTTCAGGATACTCACTTCCAAACATGCTGGAAAATCTAAAGTATATCCAGTTCTTTCTTATTATATATTCCACTAACTATAAAAACTAGAAAAGAGTATACATTTCAATTTCATTTTGCTACCTTCACATGGAGAACTCTTCATGAACTGTCCCCAAATGCCAGCTCTGCCTCCATCCATGGTGGATGGAATCCCTAGGTGAATGGTACATCAGTAAGTTATTCAGAGGTATTTTTACTGCTCCTGATAAGCACATCAAAGTTAATATCATTGGCCAACGTACTGAAGTCAACATATCTGGTTTATATAAACACAAGAAGCAACTCTACCTGTATTTGAGGGTTGTGTTTTTAAGATAATATCTCATTCTATCACCCTGTGTAAGAAGCTAGAAACTAAAATATCTCCTGAAGTTCTAAAGACTTCTGCATGTAAAATTACAATGAAAATCTGATATTGCACTCACTGTGAGCAAATGACAATCCAGTGTTGCTTTGATATTCTGGACAAATATCTACTTTTCTTCCCTGCTCTAAGAGCCAGAACTGTACTTTCCTTAGCTTTGGGGTATGGGTTTTCTGTTGTGACAGCTGCAGAGTGAATGCTTTTCATTCCAATAGATACTTCAAATGATACTTCTGCAGGGTGCAAACCATTCACTTAGCCTGAAGCATCTGTTTTCTGTCACACACCTTTACCACAGTTAGCAATGGTAAAGCTCACATTCCTCTGATTTACTGTTTTATGGAAGAGGATTTTAATTTGAATGTGCCTCTCTTATGTTTCTCTAAAATACAAGCAACAGCCAGAACCTGAGGAACTCTTTTTCTCACTTGGGTCCCTGAACAACCTCCACAGGATCTCATGGCTCACAGTTCTTGTAGCAAGTAAATCTAGAGGAAAGTAAGGGATAGAAATATGTATTAAAAACCAAACAAACATTCAAAAAAACCCCAGACTAACAAAACATCAAGAACTTCATCACTGCTCACCCTGTTCTGACCAGCTGTACAGAGAATGGTTCCACTACTGTGCAGTGCCCAAGACACAAAATCACCTAAACTAGGTCTTCATTTTGAAATGTTTGCGTCCCCATCCTGTGATTACTTCTGCTGAAAAAAAAAGAAGGTAATCTAAATTCTGTTCTTTCACAACTGTACTATCATAGCTGAACACAGCTTCCGCTCATCCACAAAAAAGCAGCACGGACAATTTTAACCCTTGCAAGTCATGTGGCAGCCAGACAAGTGTCCCTTAGCCACACGTCCCTGCCTGCTGCTAACTCCTCCTGGAGATGCTGCGCTGTATCTCCAGGTACCACACTGAGACAAGGAGCAGGAGCAAGCGGCAGTAAGCTTCACCTGCAACACTGGTGACCATTTCAGCAGTACAACTGTATCACTGAGGCACCAGCAGCCTGTGCTACAACTCCCTGGGGGAAGATGTTTTCCTGCACCAGTCACATACACTGTTCTACTGCAAAAACCAGCATTGTAGGAAAACTGCTTTGTTCATGCCACAGCTCAGACACCAGAAGCACAGATTATAGACAAGTACATTGTTCTTCCAGAGGTACATGACCTGCCAAGATGCCATTTCCAACAGCTTGCTTAAAAGCACAATGCTGCTGAGAAACTGAATTTCACTACATAGATGCACATATTTACTAATCAATCAGGGAAAAAAACAAGCAGAAAACCCACCCCCTGTGCCTGTCAATAGTTGGACGCAAATCAAAGAATCACTTTAGTCCTTTTTTAAATTGAATTTTAGTCCTCAATCAAAGCTCATGCTGTGCCACAGTTTGAGCAGGCCACTGAGTCATATCATTCAAAGAAAGCAGGACAAAAATATCACTGAATGCTGATCCCTCATTGAAAATGGGCCATTCCCTCATTCTACTTGGATATTTCACTTCTGTAATTAAATCGTACCTGTAGAAATGTACCACTGCAATTACAAAGCTCTATTACTCAAAATCATTTCCTGAGCACTAAGCCTACAACACACCAAATCATCCAGAACAGTTCAGCAAAAACATAACGTCATATATCCACATGACTTTCAACTGATACAGTCAGCAAGCCCTGACACTCGGCAGGGAAGGGAAACGTAGGAAATGGACCTTCCGAAAAGCAGGCTCAACATTTCATGCTTGTTCTCTAAATGCCAGGACACTGAAGATGTTCACCCTGCAAGCTACTGCTGTTAAGACTTGCCTGCTGCGATTCTGAAACTGAAGCCCGTTTATTTCACTCTTATACAACTCCTTCTCTCAGTGGTCTATTGCCAGAGAAATTCACACTGAAAGAAGCAAAGCTCAACGTCTGTCTTGCAAACATGAACTTCAAGTCATTCATTTATGCAATATACCAGCTTAAACATTCAAATGGATGTTACAGCAGTGCTGCCTGATCTGACTGAACACATCCGCCCAGTCATTCATGTATTTCAGCTTCTCTTCAACTTCATTTTAGATAAAGGTGTGAAGAACTTTTAAAGATAAAAGCACTAACTCCTATGGCTCGTATGTGGAAGCTGGATCCAGAAGATAAATACTATTGCAAGCATTCACGTTTGTCACAGGGCTGTTTTAAATATCACAAAAAAACCCTGAATGCAGTAAAGGACACAATAAAAACCCAGCTAGCTGCACAAGTATTGCCTACACGCTGTTTCAGGCTCTGTTCTATGATTAAGGTGACTGAAAAGCTAAGCGCACTGGATGCCCCCTTCGCTGCTTTTCTGTTCCAACCCAAAGACGATCCGATGGATTCGCTGCTCCCGGCTCGGGAGGGGCAGCTTGAACAGCTCCAGTGGATGGATGGCCCCGCGGGGCTCCAGCGGCGCGGCCGAGGATGTGCCCCTGGGACCGAGGATGTGCCCGGCCGAGGATGTGCCCCTGGGACCGAGGATGTGCCCGGCCGAGGATGTGCCCCTGGGACCGAGGATGTGCCCGGCCGAGGATGTGCCCCTGGGACCGAGGATGTGCCCGGCCGAGGATGTGCCCCTGGGACCGAGGATGTGCCCGGCCGAGGATGTGCCCCTGGGACCAAGGATGTGCC
>VXBQ01013575.1:300-14332 GCA_013400175.1 Phainopepla nitens
GGCGCGGCCGCCGCTCCGGGCTACAGCGGGGGCTCCCCCCGCCGCCGCCGACCCTCCGCTCCCCGGCCCGTCCTTCTCCGGGCGCCACCGCAGGGCAGAGAGCAGAGAAGCCGGGAACGCGAGGCGGAGGAGAACACCGGCCCCTCTTCCCCTTCCCAAGAAAATTTTAAAAAGAAAAAAAGGGGGATTTAAATGGCTCGGCCCGGAGTTTAAAACAAAGAGGCGGAAATAGCCGAGTGCGGCCCGAGCGGAGCCGAGCGGGGGCGCCGCGCTTGCGGCGCATGCGCGCGGGGCGCTCACCGGGGCACGGCGCCGGCCGCCCCCTCCTTCCCTCCCCCGGCAGCGGGGCCGGCGAAAGGGGGTACGGAGCCCCCGACAGGCCTGGGCCCACGCCGTGTCCCGGTCACAGAACCGCAGAGTACGCTGAGTTGGAAGGGAGCCATCAGGCTCACCGAGTCCGACGCTTATCCTTGCACAGGACACCCCTAAGGATCACACCATGTGCCTGTGCATTGTCCGAACGCTTCTTTAAGCTCTGTCAGCCTTGGTGCTGTGACTGCTTCCCTGGGGAGCCGGTTCCAGTGCCCAGCCACCCGCTGGGTGAAGATCTTTTTTCCTAATACCTAACCTAAAGCACCTCCGACGCAAGTTCAGGCCATTCTCTCGGTTCCTGTCAGTGGTCCCCGCAGAGATCAGTGCCTGCCCATCCGTCTCCCCTGGAGAGGATGTTGAAAACTCCAGTCGCCCCTCAGTCTCCTCCAGGCCGAACAGACCAGCTGATCTCTGCTTGAATGGCTTCCCCTCAAGGCCCTTCACTGTCTTCGTTGCCCTCCACTGGACATTAATGGCTTAATGCCTTTCATGCATTGAGGTGCCTAGAACTGTACAAAGCACTCAAGGTGAGGCCATGCCAGCACACAGTAGAGCTAGGAATAGAGGCTGGGTGCCCAACCTTTAAAAACTCATGCAACTTGTGAGCAGGAAGATGAGATCAGCAAAAGTGGTTGGCTTTTAGGCAGGATGTGTCTATGCATTGCTCCAAGCTGCCCCTTCTCTCTGAAAGGTTTTCCTCAAAACCGCACCAGTGTCTTTTCAACTGATGAGTGTGGAAACTTGAGTAGGAGCTGGGTGGAAGGAGAAACTTTAATACGAGTGCTGGTCACAAGACACACTGGTATCAAAACTATGGGTGGCTCAAAACACTACCAACTGATGAAAATTACAAAGATCCTGTCTTCCTGAAGGTGTGAAGTCATAGGTCAAAGACGTATGGAAAGCCCATACCAAGTTCAAGTTTGCACCAAACAGTTGAACATTTAACTTGCAAAGACAAGTACTTAAAAATTCACCCGTCCAAAGACCAAAGACACCAAACCAATCTTTACCTTCCCAAATATGCATATATTTTGAATATAATCCTTTAAAATACCAGCAAATTTCCTTCCTTTCTTCCTTTCCAACAAAGAATGAGCCATGAGACAATCTTTTACCTTGTCTAAAAATGCCATTGGAAATGGGCTATCTGATATGGCACAAGCCCTCCATGTTCTACAAACTACTGAGCTTTTATTGTGTGCCAAGACAGGGGCTGTGCTTGGCCTGGGGAGCTATGTTTTCCAGATGCTAAGCCTGAGTTAATGGAAAATATGTCAGCATTTTAGATTTGCTTTGTTTCAGTTCAAGGGTTATGTAGTTACATGAGTGCATCTTGTCTATCTGAAATATAAATTCTGTTTCCTGTTCAGCCACAAATTACTTTGTATGGGCCTTTGTTGTATGTCGTAGAAAGTAAAGGGGCTTCCTATCTGACCCCTGGAACTGGGGTTCAAGTAGCCAGAAGCAAAAGTAACAAAACTATAAGAATGTGCATGAAATTATAAACTGTATGCCTGCTTTTCTTGTTTGCTTGGCTTGTTTTTTCCTAGTGTTTCCAGACCAAATACTGCAAACTGGGAGAACCATTAAGGCCATTTTGTACAGGTGTTGACTTTCTCTTACTGTAGAATTTTTTTAGAAGATGGCACCTTAAGCAAGATGCCTACTAAAAAAATCTACTATAATATACCCACTATGACAAGATTTGTGACCCTCAGAGCACAGGCAGTAGTTGCTCTCTTCTCAACCTCATCACCTAACATCAATTCTTATGCCTTCAGCAGTACCATTAAAGTGTGTGTTAGCCATAACTGATGTTTCTGAAATATAAGCTTTGCCAGTGACTACAGTATCTAATATCACAACTAGAGTGCCTTCTCCGAACAACAACACTGGATATTAGAAGAGAAGTGAAACTTTGTTTGCATTGCAGTCAGTGAGCTGTGGTCAAACTACAGAATTTCAGAGAGTGACTTGAGGACAGCTAGAAACTGCATTTAAAGGAGTCTTGAAGTTAGATTTACATGCATTAGTCTTCACAGTTTTCACCCAAATAAGAGCATGACATGAACATGGGTAAATTGAATCTCTATCTTCCAGAAACATGTATTTCCTTGCTAAAACAATTAATGGAACAAATCTGAGAGCCTCTTGACAGAAAAAGAGCCCCAAACATCTCAGATAAAGGAACTTTTTTATCTTGTTTAAGTCTTCTTTCAGTGAAAATAAAGTGGTCAGCATGAGCACGTTAATAGTAGTGGTATAAAACAAAGAAACACATTTTCAGAAAAGTAGCAAATAAAATGAATAAAGCACAAAGTAGGAAAATAAAGGACGAAATTACTCTAATTTAAGACTTACTATGATAAAGTGTTTAGAAACAGAAACATTGAGAACTAATACTCCCAGCAGTTTCTCAGAGCACAAGAGCTACATCGGTTCTGTAGGTCTGTGAATGAGACTGTTTGCATCAGCGAGTGCTGAGAGAGTCTGTTGATGCCACCGCAAGGCTACTCCCCAGCCATTGCCTTTTCAAGATCACGGTGACCAGGCAAGCCCCCCAGTACTGGAGAATAGTAGATACTTCACCTGTCTTTGAAAACAGTAAGAAAGATAATTTAGAGAACTTCAGCTTCACTTTGGTCCCTGAGAATCATGGAGAAATCAAAGATCTCAGTGCCAGGCTCAAACATCTTACAGCATAAAACCAGAGTTCAAGCATTGACTAGCTTATTTCTTACATACAGATGTACCAGGCACAAATTATTTAAGCACCATATTCTAATGGGTTAATCTGTAAGATCTGGGCATCATCAGAACACACAAACAGAATGTGTGAGGTTGGAAGGGGCCTTTGGAGATCACTCAGGACAGTCTCCCTTCACAAAAAAGGATAAGATAGAACAGCAATGTCGCTTTCTTAGTTATCACCAGACCAAACACTGCCATTCTTACATTGTAGATTCTGCATGGTCATCCTAAGGACTGAATGATAATTTCACTCTTGCTAAGGAACCACTGGACCAACATGTATGACAATTTCACCAGAGCTACATTCTGGCTTCAGAGATGTGGTCTATTAATCCTCCGATCAAAAAATAAAGACCTAGAGGTCCTTTACAGGAGGAGCTGTGAGCTACCACCCCCTATGGACACAGCTGCATAAGTGACAGGCCAATCAAACAGCAAACTGACTTGGCAAGAGACTGTTTGGAGGTTCACTGCTCCCCACATTCGGACATTCTGAAATATGGTTCCGCATTTTGTTATAGATGTACCTGAACATAACCATAATCCAAAGGTTTTTAATTCTATAACTCTTATCCAGTCTCCTGCATCTATAAAATATAGGAAATTTCCTGTTTCTTTCAATAACCTTTAATATTTGGGGTTTGGCGAGTTGGTATTTTTCTCTATGTTGTCCTTGCTAAAAAATTGATAAAGCATTCTCTCAGTCTCTACCTGAACATTTTATTCCTAAACTGATCTGCATAATGGGTTTTTTTGCAATTTAAGGATACTATAAAACTCAGAGAAGTTTAAACCAAGTGATAGATATTTAACTATACCCTCAGGTATTCCAACCCACTTGAGCTCTTCAATCGTCACTGCTACTTGGCTTTCAAGGTCCTCCATTTTCCGTGTAAAAAATCCTTTATTTTCTCTCTGGTCTCAAAGTCAAATAAATCAAGTTCATTCTCTAGCCAAATCCACTCCACTGTATGAGACAAACTGATTCAGCAATCATTTGTAAAAGGGGAAAAAGCAAATACCAGCTGTTTAAGTATCTCTAGTCTTACAAATATTCCCACTGGTAAGTGAAAGATTAATACACTTGCCAGAACATGTAACTGCTAGCTAGCAATTAGAAGCTTCTGGTTATGAAGTCTTCCTCACCAGAAAACCTCTTAATGCTTCAAAGATGAGCATTAGATAGAAAAGTGGAAATAGTGAGGGATTTAGTGACTCAAAAAATAAGAATCTTTTGCCACTAATTACTTACATAAATACAGTTTAGATCCCTTCAGTGATCTGGGTTTTAAACACAAAAGCTTTAGCAAATATACTTACCTTTAAATGATGAAATTTATACCGAGGGCAGGGGGCAGCAGGGAGAAGCAAAACAGAAACTCTTGCTCAGTTCCCAGGAGTTCTGTGTTTTGGATATTCTTCTCAGAACCCGGAGCTTGCTCCAGTAAGAGGAAAGTTATCAGCAGCCTACTGCATTGTGCAATGCAGTATGTTGTCCCTGTGACTGAAAGCTATAGTTTCTGCATTAAAACTGAGGAGGAAGTTATCTTCCTGACTGGTGCTTACCTTCCTGACTTCTTCATGACCATCAATTTTAATTTGGCTCCAGTATGCCAGACTGAACACTGACGAGAACACTGGTCAGTCTTTTGATTGATTACACATGTACAAACCACGAACATCAATACTTAAATTCCAGCAATTCAGTTTCAGATACACTTCCACGTAACCTGTACAAAATCAAAAGCAGAGGTGGGAAACCAGAAGTAAAGTCTGTAAAGAGAAGCAAGCTACAGGAGAAAGGAACTTTTAGAAAAAGGAATAAAAATTAATTTCTTCTTGAGTATCCAGCATGTGCTGATTTACCACTTAGACACACACAAGTCCATGTGACCAGATGAGAGCCACCCAAGGGCACTGAGGGAGCTGGTGGAGTCACTGAGTCCTTTTCAATCATTTACCAGCAGGCCTGACTAAAGAGGGAGGTCCAGGTGACCGGCAGTTAGTCAGTGTGACACCCATCCACAAGAAGGGCTGCAGAGATAATCCGGGACCTACGGGCCTGTCAGTCTGCCGTGGTGCCAGGGAAGGACGTGGAGCAGATTGTGCTGAGTGCCATCATGCAGGACACACAGGACAACCAAGGGATCAGGCCCAGCCAGCAAATGTTTCAGAAAGGCAGGTCCTGCCCGACCAGTCTGATCTCCTTCTACAGCAGGATAACCCACTTACTAGGAATGGCTGTGGATGTTGGCAAAGCCTTTGACACCATTTCCCACAGCTTTCTCCTGGAGAAACTGGCTGTTCATGGCTTGGATTGGTGCACTCTTGGCTGGTAAATGTCTGGCTGAAGAGCTGGACCAAGAGTGGTGGTAAATGGAGTTATATTCAGCTAGCAGCTGGTTGCAAGCACTTTTCCCCAGGGCTCAGTACTGGGGCCACTCTTGTTTAACACTTTTATCGATCATTTGGACAAGGGAACAAGTGCCCCTTCAGTCAGCCTGCAGATGACTCCAGATTGGGCAGAAGTGTTGATCTGCTGCAGGGCAGGAAAGATCTGCAAAAGGATCTGGACAGGCTGGATCAATAGGCTGAGGGCAACTATATGATGTTCAACAAGGTGGAATGCTGGGTCCTGCCCTTGAGTTACAACAATGCCATGCAGTGCCACAGGCTTGAGCAAGAGTGGCTGGAAAACTGCCTGATGCAAAAAGACCTGGAGGTGCTGGTTGACAGCCGGCTGAACATGCGCCAGGACTGTGTCCAGGTGGCCAAGAATCCATATAACCTGTTGTCTTTTGTGCTGAAGTGCAAATACTTCCTTCCATGGGAAGACATATAGTCCATGCTGTGATCTTCAGCAAGGCATTGGAATTCCTGAGGCTTTTAGCAATCTCCTTTTTAAACCTGCCCTGAGCATCCTTGGACTTTCCCTCCTAAGCTTTCCAATTCTCTGCAATAGTTTTCTATAGAATTTTTCACAATGGTATTACAAGAGATTAATGAATTATCTTGGAAGTAGATAGACATGTCCAGTATGCTGTTGAAAAGCATTTTTCCCTTTAAATGTGGTCACGTGGTAATTCATCCATATGGAATCGGACATGTAGTTAGGAAAGTCCACCATAGGATTTATGAATTTATGGTCAGGTTTCTTGTGGCAGGAAAAATAGGTGGACATTCTGATGATATGCTAAAGTTTGTCAGGTTAGTGACAATAGGAGATGTACTGGAGTGCAAATGTTTCCAGATGCTGCTGAAGCTTTTGAGGTGAAGTATGCTGTTGATCTAGGAATCAAGAGAGAGACACAGGGAGTAAAAAAGTCTCAAAAATAATCATTTACTGCCATCAGGACCTCAGGAATTCACACGTTCACCTTCTGATCATATCCATTTGGGAGATTAGCATATTCATACTGTGCCAGTCACAGCCACAAACAGCCACCCTGCTCTGAAGAAATAGTTATGGTCCATTATGAAAAAATTATCTTATGATAAGCTGCAGCAGCTGCTAGACTTGAGTATGGCAAGAATAGGCTGCACCTGCAGGCACAGGAGGAAACCATGTCCTGAGCAGCTTTAGATGGGACTTGATTGGGCTTTCCATTGTGGCTGTGTTGAAAGAGCTACAGGGTTTCTGCATGATGCCTTCTGTGCCAAGTGATACAAACCATCCCTACGTGAAATATCACATAGGTGATTCTCACCGCCTTTCTTAAAGCAGGAACTACTAACACCACCACCTAATTACCATGAAGCTCCACAGAAGCATGTGAGCTACTCAACTTTAGCCAGAGATTCCCAGGACTGAAAAGGATTCAAATGTGTATATATATATATATATATATATATGAAGGGCAAACAGGATGTCTAAAGCTGTTTGATTAAACCAGTTTGCTAGTGATCTGTACCTTTCAAGAGCTGTACCCACATGTAGGAACTACCTTTTATAATTTAACATTCAGTTAGGTAATATGACTTAGTGAAAAATAGCCGTCTTGGAAAGGCACTTCGCAAGGCAAGGCGCTTTTCTGTAAATCACTTTTTTTCAGGTTGATCTTCATGACCCTGTCTCACAGGGGAAGAAGTTTCCTGCTTCTATGATATATACCAGGGAGAGTTTACACCAGGAAGGAGGAACAGATAGAACCTAGGACAAAGAGAAACGTTTAATGGTGAGTGAAGGTCCCAAAAGTAGCTATTTCTTTTGGATGAGATACTGATACAATTTTGTGGGATAATTGTCCAAAGACAGTCTTAGACATCTCAAATTGAAGGCAAATCTCTTGTAAATATTGACACTGAAAATGTTTGGACTGTATTACTCTTTATAATCACAGAACCTACTCATAAATCTTTAGCTGGTTCCTCCACTTCTACATCATCTGATACTGCATAGTATTTTCGTTTTTCTCTAAGAGAAACAATATCTGAAAACACAAGCACAAGTGAGTGGTAATTAAGGACAAGGCCCAGTCATGCAATGAACTATGTGCAACAAAAAGTCTTAGAGAGTTTGAGCCTGCCCTGAACCCTCTGGCCTCTGGGGATTTGGCAGGGAAGGCAGGGAGCAAGAGGCAGCCTTCACCCCAGGAGGGAGAAATCTGTGCCGTTTTTTACAGAGACAACACAGCTGTCATGTTTGAGAACTTGCATTTAAGATTCTCTGGTTGCCAAGTCAAGTAGAGCCTACTGCTATGTACCCAACAAGGGAAGGACAACCTCTCCCAAGCAAAGAAACAGCAAAGTAGCAATAGGGGCACACTCAAATTGAAATCTCACTGTTTCCATGGATCTTCTCTATCATCCTGACTCTACTATTTCTGTGCCTCTACCTCTCAGCTGGATGAGGAGAAGGAAGAACGACTGATCTTTCATTCATCCTGTCTGATCAAAGGTTTCCAAGCTTTTCTAGGTTAACAAAATGCTGTCTGTTGTAGCAGAACACTAGTCTGAAATGGTTTGCATATCAGCACAAGGACATATAATTTAGGAACTTCTGAAAGAGGGAGATAGAGAGATTCTGGATTCTTAGTTCTAACAATATAATGGCAATTATAACAATATGTTACCTCCATCATGAACCCTACCAGTCAAATCAGCATCACTCCTTCAGCATGCCATTTTTGCTCTAGGCAACATTTTGAAAGTACTTCAATTTTAAGGATTCAGCAAGATTAAAAAAACTTGGGCCAGAGATTAATATCATTCTTGGAATTTTGCAGGATTGGTGGGCAGGTAAACAGGAATTGTGGTTCCAGCACTGCCTACAAAACATTGCAATTAATAACAGCCACTTCTAAGAGGAAGAATGGTTCTCCAGAGCATCAGAAATTCTTTATTTTCCTGAGCTCAGGCAAGAGGTAGAAATTACACCAGTTTTAACATTTCACTGACAAAAAGTGGCTCCCACTTTACCTGCAAATCAGAAAATGGTACATTCTACAAAGGATAAGGGAAAAACAGCTGACTATCACAAAGAAACATTATATATTGACCAACCCATCCATCACCTAATCCATCAAGAAAATGAAAGAAAAATGCAGGATGAAAAGAAAATAAATGCTATTGAAAGTATTAAATATTGTTTAGTTACAGTAGTCTGATATTCAATTTGGTACCATTTTACCTCCTATTTATATCTGCCCAACTCTTTATTTAACAGTGTTACTTCAAACATTTAGATACATAACAAAGCTGACTATATCTAGTAGACAAATGTCCTAGATTTGGCTGGGATAGAATTAATCTCTTCATAGGTCTGGCTCAAGATTATGTCTAAGTATACAAAACTTCTAAAAAGTTGTTGTTCTCCTGACAAAATTGTTTAATTGTACTAAACCTCGTACCTACTCAGTAGCCATGGGAACAATACAAGTTGCCCACTTTCTGAGCAGCTTCCTAGTTTGTGTCAGTACAGTTAGTAACAGGTGACCAGAAGCAAATGGCCATGTCAGTTAGCCATCCCTGGTAAGGAGGAAATCACCTCTGCTGCAAAAGCAGGATTGACACCTAGAAGGCAGGGGGAGCCAATATTTCATCTGCATTTACCCACCATCTCAACGTTTGCCACCCCTTGCAGATTTTTGCCTCAGGCAGAAGGGGTTTATATTTAAATTATTAAGTATTTGTACAGTTTCTGTCTACACCACTGGAAAAAATGTGGTCCCACACACAAGCCATGGGCAAGTTTCCTACAATCCACTCTCTGAATTCAGACATTATTACAAATCAAGCCGAACACCCTGTAAGTAATGCATGCCTCAAAAGCAATACCACACTTAATGCTCCTCAAGAAACTCAGTTCAAATATTTCTCCTTTCTTCCTGTCTCTTCCCTGTTTTCCTCATGTTTGATTTCTACTTTGGAGGAGGTTTGCACACCACTCTGTTTTCATCTGGACATGTACGATGACTTGAAATAAAGGAAAATTCATGTTTATTTAATACATTGGTTGCAGCAAGAGCTTCAGTAAGTTCTGCTTGCCCCTGCACCAACATGTAGAATTTCCAGCAGGTTCCTCAAGGATGCCTCAGCTTCAGCCTCAAAAGCAATTGTGTGGAATCAGCACTTTCTGGTCTTTCTGAATGGGAGCATGATTTTCAGTGGACATGTTTGATCACAGGTCAGTTCATAACCCACAGGACAAGAAGGAAAATTAAAATCACTTTTAGGGTCTCAGTTCTAAGTAGGATTCTAGATAATGTAAAAGAAAAACAAATGCTTTCCTAAGTGGGACAGAAGCCCAGGGCTGATCAGCCAGAGGTGTATGTGCTAACCTTCAATTCACTGAAGAAATTTAGCCAGAATTGTTACAGTATGCTACACGTACATAGGCAATCTGGACAAGCTGCCACAACCGCAAGACTTACTGACAATTTATTACTTACTATGGAGACAAACATCAGTGTTTCCACTGACAGCTGTGTGGACTTCTCAGTGAAAATCATGAACCTTAAGGCCACAAAGGGACATGCAGAGGAATGGGGAACAGGAGTTGTGTTTGGGCCATGGTGGTTCCTACCTGCTGTACCCTCCTCCATACACTGTTCCCCTGCTCCTGTGTGGGGTTCCTCCTGTGGGACCAGTGTGGGCCTTCCCCACAAAGAACAGTTCTCCAGAAACAGACTCTGTGTGTTTCTTGTGTGTCTCTCCTACTCCACCATGGTCTGCTCCACGGGCTTCAGGAGAATCTCTGCCCCAGCATCTGCAGCACTTACTCTTCCTCCTTCATCACCAATCTTGGCATCTGCAGGGCTGTTGCTCACACCTCTATTTTAATTACCATCTTTGCTTTTGTGACATTTTTGCCCTTTCTTAAGGTACCACCATCTTGGCTGAAGGGCTCAGCTGTGCCCTCTGGTGTGTCTGGCATGGAGCAGCCGTGGCCTCTTCTCACAAAGGTCTACCTGCAGGCCCTCCACTGAAACCTTGTCACATAAACATTTTTCACAAATGAAAAACTCTACAGATTGGGTCTGGGTTTCTCTGTGGGTAAATAAGGAGCTACTGCTAGCTAGGAAGAAGGTAGGAAAGTGGGAGAGAGGTCAGTAGTACATTGGAGCTTCAAACACTGATGGGAAACAAGATGGAAGAAGTGGACAAAACCACAGAAGACTGAGGAGGAAGGACCATGTTGTAAGGACTGCAAGGAAGCAGAGAAATAGAGGACTGTCAAATTAATGGCAGCAGGGAGTGAGGAGGAATGGCCAAGAAGCAGAGCAATGGGCTGTGCAAGAGGAGTGAAATAAGGCTGGGAGATAGGCACCCTGAGATCTGCTAAGCGAACTAAGCAGGGAACAATTAAGCACAAATTAATACTGAGGAAGAGAAGAATAAAGCAGAGAAGGAGGAAAAAATTAAAACAAACTCTGAAAGTCTGTAGGAGGGGAGAAGGAGGACAAAGAGAAAGTGGAGGAAAAAGCATACGAAGTTTGGATTTGTTTTTTCTTAAGTTTTATAGAAAATTTAATAAGTGTGTGTAAAAGCCAATTCCCCATTTAGCACTTGCAGATATTTTGCGAACACACTTCTCTTTTGCAGGAAGATTGAAATCACAGGTAGGCAAAATGAAATGGGTGTCCCTCCTTCTGTTTAGTATGTGACTGTGACTGAGCCTAAGAGGTTATGTGGTAGTGTCTCAAGGTTATGCACCATGGCCTAAAGCTACCTGTCTTTTTAAATTTATTGTATTTTCAAATTGACATTAGTGCATTCCTCTTACTTTCAAAACAAGGTATGTTGAACTAAGATGTAGTTGAAGCTGTGAGTTTATGTCAGGTTTTGAAAAGACATTTAGAATGCAGGCCTTCTTCTAAAATGCAGCCACTATAAAGCCCGGGAATTTCTGGGTTGAGTTTTTTTGTATTTCTATTAAACAGGTTTAATAAAGGAATTACTGATTTGAAGCAGTTAGCCTTCGTCCAGCAACTTGTACCAAAGCCTGCAGCGCTTTCAGGCTTGTGACTAACATAACTTTTTACAGTAATTTATACTGGAGAATCCTAAGATTTGAATACTAACTACCTTCTCTAAATGCTCTTCACTTTCACAGTATCTGTTGCATTCTGTAACGTCTCACATGGATAGTTCTTCTACACAACTGTAGAAGAACTAGTTCCCTCAAGACCAAAGAAATAAAATAGCACTCTGAGTGGAAAAAAGGCAAGCATTTCAGGAGGAGATCTGTAATTGTATATCTGAAACTCCTTCTACATTGGCCACAAAGGAGCTTCCCGCAATGTTGCACTCACTGAGCCTAGCAATGGAAGTGAAGGCCTGGCTCCTGTACCCCTTCTTCCTCCCAGGTTTAGTAATGACTGCAGCTCTTTCCATCAAGAGGGCTACAGTGATGTAGTGTCTCTTGAAGCAGCCACCTGCTATCATAAAACTCATACCAGCTAGAGACTGAGGTCACTGCTTTATTGCTGAGTGTCTTAAAGATTGGCAAAGGAAAGCAAAGATTTGGAGGAGGCCGACATAAGCAATTTTTCTTAGGAAAACAAAGATCAAAATGAGAAGGCTACAGCTTAATGTAAGACATGCTATTATTTCAATCAGGCATTCCCATAGAGGAGCAAATCTGAATCATGGTTTTGTGGCACACATAGCAGTCCTCCACTCATTAACAGTCTCTGACTGGATTAATGAGTCAGCCAAATCACCCACACATATGAAAACTAGAGATAAAATTTATAAGAGCTGTCATTTTCCTTGAGGAAAAGGCAGCTCTGATTAATGAATCTTAGTCTGCTAAGGTTCCCAGTCATGGACAGTATCACATTTATCCCTCCTATGAACGCTGAAGATGATGTTACTCACCAGTGATTAATGATTTGGGGCATTTCAAATTGGTGCAGTATAAGAAGCATTGCATAATCACTCTGGAAGTCAGGCATCTCATTTTGGTTTCTTAAATCAATATCTTTAGTCACTTTTGAAATATATTGGCCTTTAACTATTTTTTCTTTAAGTAAGAAGCAAAATTGAGTTAGAACCTTGCTTCCATTCTTGAATCTCTTTTAGATTCCCTTAAAGTTTTGGCTTGAATGAAAGTGTGCCATGTTTCTATGAACAAAAAAATAAAACTACAAGCACTTCTGAAGTACCAACCATGGTACTAGCCTGCTTTGAAATCTGGAATTTTTTTTCTTAGCATTTTTCTTCCTTATTTGTACCTCAAATGCTGCCTTATTAGCACTGTTTTGTTGGTTTTGGAGGGCTAGTCTTCTGTTAGCTATTAACTGTTAGCCTGGGAAAAAACTAGGCTGACAGTACTTCGAAGAAGCTGAGCAGTTAAGAGGGCAAACACCAATTATATGGCTCCTTTAGCCTGCACTCTCAAATCAGATCTAGCCACTAATGTCAACTAACCAGGTTTGTAGATAAAAAGTTTTGTATTTAAATTTATGCCTAAGACATTGAAATTAAATTTCTATTATATGTAAAGAGAGAGTCAAATCTTCACATTTATCTCCAGTCTAATGAAGTGGTCAGTCTGCTCAATAGGTTGTGGCATGGACTGAGAACAATGCTGGGGCCATCTGAGCCAGGCTTGCAGCTGTTCTGTGCTCCTTATTAAGAGATGAACAAATCCCTCAGTCGTCCCTACAAGACAACTTTTCACTTTGGGATGGAATGGGTGAGAGTGGGAAGGGATTCTGCTGGGGAGTCCAAACCTCTTCAAAAAGAATTCTGTTGAGTGCTGTGGGTTAGAATTTAATCAATTACTGAAGATAATACTCTAATGGTTAATTTACACCCATTTACTTAAAGATCCAGCTTGGCTCATTTAACACTGGGCAGTTCAAAGATTTGTTGCGTGCTACAGCATACAGTTCCCATATGGGTGCTTTTTGCTTTCCAGAGTTCGGTGTCATTATGACATTTGCATACTGAGCAGCCATCCATGACTTCATTACAAAAGCCTCTTCAGTCAACAGGACCAGCTCAATTACCATGTTATCTGAAATACATATAATGCTCAACTATCGTTAAAAAACACAGCAATCAAAAAATCTGCTAGAGCTCAGAGACCTACACCTTAGTAAGTGGCCTCAGAAGTAATTCCTCCTCATTAGCCCCATGTCTAGCGCCAGATGGACACCGAAAACCCTGAAACTCTCCTGAATACAAAACAGTGCATGATTCTCCTTTGAGGAGGAGAAATTATCTCAACAAAGATTTTTGGCACTTCCTGATCTGGTAGTATGTGTAGCCTTTGAGTGGTGCAACATGGAGGAGTTACTGTGTCCTGAAAATAGGAGCTGTGGAGAAGCAGCCCTGCAGAGAACAGTAGCAAAAGATAGAAGCTACTTCCATTTGGCCTGATCTGATCCTTTTGGGTCTCTAGATTGTAACTCGCATTCTGTGCAAACTGAAAACATACATTAGTTTGATTTTTTTT
>VXBQ01013578.1:0-59549 GCA_013400175.1 Phainopepla nitens
CGTGACCGAGCGCAGCCGTGTCCCGGTGCCGGCCTGCGGGCCCCGGCAGCGCCCGCCGGGCTGGGCGGCTCCGCGCTGGAGCGCGGTGACAGCGCGGTCCCGGTCCCCGCGTTTGTGCTGGTCAAGAGCCCGAAGAGTGCGAACGCCTCCAGCACAGCTGCTGCAGCGCAGTGTCACCAGCGTCTTACACCCGTCGTGCTAAACCACTAGAAAATAAATCACCTCTGCCTCTTCCTTGGACGTTGTATGACCAAAGGACTTCCCTTCACCTCTACCACCCCAGGACTCTTCAACCAGCAAAAGTGGGGTTTTTTTTGTTAAGTACTCTGTCACAAAGACCTCCCTTCATGGGAGGATCTGACATGAAAGTGCCCTCACCATTTTCACAAAAACACCACCATCGCATTTGATTTCTCTCTCTTTTCCATGTATCTATAAGCATCCATACTCAGTCTTTGCTGGCTGTCAGGTACAAAACACCGACTATTTCAGAGTAATCAAATAATAAGCAATTGTTTTCCAGTATCAGGTGTGACAGGGACAGACGTTTACAAGTGCACCCAGATCTGTTTAGCCAGCTGCCTGTACAAACAAGTGTAACAAGTCACAGGTAATTGTTTACATGCAGTGTTTATTGCAAATTACTGTCACTTCGTCAGGATGTTTGAATGTTGTATAACAAAGCTCCAGTGGATTGTTTTTTAGCAAGGGTATACTGTGATGTGCTTTCCTAAGTGCTGAGCTTGTCCCGTCAACTAAGGAAGCCGAAGTTTTGTATTTAAAAGATTACTTATTCTACAGATTTATTTCCATAGGCAGCAGTGCTGCTTCCCATAGGGTAAACAAGAGGTTACTTATAAGTACTCAAAGATCCGTAAGACTTTATAACAACAAAATAATACTCTTTGCTATTAAATAAAATAATATTTTTTACAAGTCTGCTTCTTCGCAATCATTTTACTTCAAGGAGTCTAAAATCTTTGCGACAGAACATCGGTGTACCCATTTACCAGGCAGGGGCAGGACAGAGATGAGATGAGATGAGATGAGGGAATGACACATCATTGTAGAGAATTAGTGTTGCTGGAGTCCAACAGTAAGAGTCATAAATACTGAAACGCAAAGATATGAGGAGAGTGGTTGGGTTGTGCTTGGATTTTACCTGTTCTTTGTTTTGTTTCTTCCCTTGACTTACCCATGTTTTTTCTCCCTTCCCTTTCCTACCCCATCTTCTTAAACCGACCACTGTGCTGTACTGAACAAGGAGTAAAAGGGAAGCAAGTTATGTCCAGGTTTATGTTCCTCTATAGAAAAAAAAATTCCCAGAGCAAGATTCCAGGCAGAACTGGCTTTATTTTTAATGTTAAGCTAGAAGCTCTAATTAAAAATGCTTAAAATGCATTTCAGAGTGAGCACAATACTTCCAGGGAGCAGGGGGAGAAGAAGATGCATTTCTGGGAGACTAAGCCTGCACTGGTGTTCCAAGAGCCCCATGAATCCTGTGGAATGCTCCAACATCTCAAGCACTATTACTTTTTTACTATTTTGGAAGACATCTAAGAGCAAACTACAGGGAATAATAACAATTAAAAAGTTATACTGATGTACCTTAAAACCCCCACGCACCAACAGAGCAGCCCCCAGGGAGCACAGCAGCTAGGCAGTAGTATGTTCATATAGCAACAAGCAACCTGCACCAGATTCCTACAAATCTACTCCCTCCACAAAAGTATTGCTTCAGAATAACTTAATCAAGTCTAAATTAAAGTGTTATCTATCCACAGAACGCCTTTCGTTCCATAAAACCTTGAAACATGCACAGAATTAAACTCCATCTCTGGGGGAGAGACCAACCATCTACCTAGCAATTTACAGCAACTTAACAAAAGCAGGAAGGGAGGATATATTACAGGCAAATACAGGACTCGTTGCAGGAGGAGTGTAATTCTCAGTCCTTTTAGTTTCTCTCTGTTATCATTTCCCATTTGTTACAGAAGTAATAAAACTTCCTTCCTCCAACCTTTATTTAATCAAAGTGTAAGGTCTTTGGGGCAGTGAGCTTACTGTGTGTGTATATACAGCACCTTGCATGAAGAGGTCATGAATTCATCTCAGACCTTTAAATACTCCTCTAAATACAAAGCATTAACAATAATAAGAATAGGATATAATTTTCATTTAGAATAGATGAGTCTTCTGTTTTTGATTATCACAAAGAATAAATTACATGCATCTCAGGGAATCATTAAATTAAGGATTAAAGGAAAGTATATAATGCCAGAGACTTGGAACTGCTCTATTCTTGTTTTTTTACACCTTAAGACACTGCTGCCTACTGTTACAGCATTTCCTCAAAATTCTTATTTGCCATAATATTACAGATTAATGTCCCAAATCCCACAGGCCAGCTCATCAGTAAGTGTAGAGGTATGGTTTATTCTTAGGCAGTGTATGTGATCACTGTGAAAACATACCCAAATTAACCTTTTGCATGTGCAATAAACTGCAATTAGCAATCTGCAGGCAAATGACAGGTTCCTTCGTTTCCTGTAACATGCAGCAATACAGAAGCCAGATTTCCTGTTGAATCCCATATTAACCTACATTCGGTGGCAGTGAAATCAGAGCACCGTGTCAGAATTTATCATCTTTCAGTGATGTTAGCTCCACCTCTTGACAGTTCTAGACAAGATGTTTGTAAACAACTCATCCATAATCTGACCAACTTCAGATGAAAGTGTTTATCAGTTTTTCACCAGTTGTTCCAGCCACTTTGGATGCTGTTACTAAGGGATGGGCCGAGCTCTCAAAACAGTATGGTTGTGTTAATAAACGACAAGAAATAAAATGGAGATTGAGTAGTGAGTGGCTCTGTGATGCCTCTCTGAGCTGGTAGGAGGCTCAGGGGTAGGGAAGCTGCAGAAGTGCCTCTTTCCCTTGTGATGAGGAATGTCACATCAAAAAATACAAACTGGGAAGATGATGTTTCCACATGCACTTTCATCCCCATTATTCCACACCTCTCCCTGTTACAGAATTCATTTGCAAAATATTTTTTTAAAAACAAAGATCTTCTGGGACAAGTTGTGAAAAGCAATTTTGCTGCAAACCAGAAAAAGTCTCACACCTTTAACAGTCACCATCAGTCTCTGAAAATGTTGATACAGTGCCATAAACCTGAACCAGTTCCCAACAGCTTTACTAAAGCACCTGTTTCCAGTATAATAAAACAAAAAAGATTTTTGTAATAGGCATCACATAGCTGCATTTCCTCCATATGCCTTTGCTGGTAGTGTGACATGAGCGATGAGCGTGTGCATGCATGGAGGGGATGAACTGCCTTATAAGAATGCAGTTTTGTTTAACAGGAGTGATGGAAGGGAATTCAAAAAGCATAAAGATGCTTTTGTAATAAATCAGAACTAACCAGCCACATCCCCTGCCCACTTTAAGCCTCTCCACCAGGGTTGTGAGTGGCCTCCTTCAGTTTTGTTCTGCCCTGGCTCTCGCTGGTGAACCAGGGTCGTCGCTCGGTGTATCTGAATGACGCGGCATTTAACAGCTGTGCCAAACAGAGTTCAAAATGAAAATCCCTTCTGCCTCTCCTGTGCTGTCACACGACGTGTCTGGAGTTCATCCTTCCCGCGAGCAGCTCTCCTTCCCTCCCCGTGGCAGCGGGGTTGGAGCTCCTGCGCCCGCCACGCGGCTCCAGGCTGCCAGCACCCACCGCCCGTCTGGGCACTGGCTGTTCAACTGGGGCTGGAGTCAAAAGGGGAAAAAAACCCAAAAAACCCAAGATTTATATCTGTATGTTTAGAGCGAGCTAGATAACTCATAGATCTGTGAGGTTTCTCATAACCTTGAGTCTTTTTTAATTAATTTTAATCTCTGAAATAATAAATTATAATTAAAATGGAATATAATTTTAATCTCTCGAATAGTTAATTATAATTATGGTCATAAAACATGTACAACCTTTGCTTCCTCTCTCCTCCATCCCTCACCTCCTACTCAGAGCTGCTACATGAAAGAGAAAATAATTGTCCCTTTAATGGTAATTGTTTATAAACTCCTTTTCACAGAGACTATGTTTATATACAATGCCTAGGCAAAAACCAGGCACAAACGCAATATTCATAATAAACGAGTGAATAATACATCCCTGAGCATAATTCCAGTGCTCTCCAACAAAAGAATATCTAATTCCTGTCACAGAATTGTCTTGTAGGCTGAAGCACAGCATATAAATACACATGGGAAAAGATTAGATTTTAATTGATAAGTATTAATCATCATTCACTGCTGTCTCTGCAGGGAGCCCCATGTTAAAATGTCTAGTTAATATACAGTATAATGGATAACCTTGAGGCAGAAGCTCTTGCATCTGTCTCTATCCAAGAAAAAATGTCAACATCAGCCTTTGTTGTAGCAAAATACCCTGACATCTGAATGGAGTTGCTGCTGCTGAAAAATCGACTGTCCCCAGTGCAATCCTTCCCAACGTGGGTCCAGTGCTTAATCTAGAGATGAAATTAAAATTTTTTATCCGTGCACACCTGTACTTAGGAATATTAGAAATCAGGTCTGGGTCAGAATGCTGTGTTTGTGGTGCATCTCCTCTCTGAACAAACACATTTCTCATGTGATGCTCTCACTGCAACCACAAAGCATTAGCACTCACAAGAGCATCATTGAAGATACTCAGGCTGTTCATTGAGAACAAAGCCATTAATGATTAATACCATGGTAGAAGAAAATGTAGCACTATTTCTTGGCAGCTGAAATGTGGCAATGTCTGTCCTACGTGCAAAAGACTCACAAATACCTTCAGCTCTTCTTACATAAAATCATTCTTATTAACTCTGTGGGAAGGGGAATCAAACAAATCCCCCGAATCAAAGAGAAGGAGATTTTCACATGTAAAACTGGATATATGTACAATACATCTCTCTCTGACTGACCCAGCAGAGATGCATTTATGTATCACAGGCATTACTGTCCCAGCAGATGCTATAAAGTTGTCACTGACACAGACGCTTACTGTCCCCACAGATCTGTATTTTGGGAGGGAATTTTCGTACCACAGACACTACTGTCCCTACAGAACCACATCTGCTGGCCGAGTTATTGTTTGACACACTCTTTTGCCTCTAGCAGATGTGAGAGTCTGCCAGGACAGCAGGCATTTCTGTCACAGCAAATCTCCATCTACAGGGAATTAAACTGCAGCTTAAACTACTGAGTCCTTAGTGTGGACAATACTGACAGGGAAGAAGCAACATAAACCAATGAAAATGTGATACTGGGCACTTAGAACATCACCATTAACTCTGCCTAAATATGGCTGCATTTGAGGATATGTCAGGAGAAGAAAAAGAATTACTTGCACCCTCCTCCCACCCTGCCTTTAACAAGTATTCCTTCAGAGAAACACTCAAAGGAAAAAGTGTCTGATGTCACTTTGATATAATAGATCCAAAAAGGCCAAAGTCACTCATGACTACCAAGCTGGCAAACTTTATGCCCTGTAACAGGGACCAAGTGCTAGGTCATTTCAATCTTGCTTTTGAACTGATAATTTTCTGAGTTTCTAATTTGTTAACCCCAGAAGATTTGATTCCCAGTTCTAGAGGTGCAAAAATAAAGGGGAGGGCTTTGCTTTTAATCCCTTTCATTTGGGATTTGGGCCTTCATCTTCTGAGACTCTGCATGACCTCCTCTCAGACTCAGGGTCCAATGGCAGCGGCAGCCAAGGGATGCTTTGCTCCTGTGCAGCTGTGCTGCCAAGCAGAAACTCTACAGACATGAAGAAGAAAATCCTGGGCCTGTGCTAAGACATGACTATGGCTAGACTCTCCCTCTGGAGTGAACTCAGCCTAAGGCCCATACCAATACATGTACCTACATATAAATAATATGTATGGTATGTGAGCCTGGACTTGGGAGCTGTCTGGGGCCTTTTTTTGCCTGAGTAGATGTATCTTTTAAGATTTGGTAGCAGAGAGAAAAACCCTCCCCTGGTAATCTGCAGTAATGTAACCCTGCTTGAAGACACACCATCTAACTCTGGAATTCCCCTGTGGGGAGTCTGGGCATTTATCTTTATCTGAAGCATCAAGAGCTGTCCATTGGCAAAGGCAGGACACACAAATTCCCAGGGTAATAATATGATACAGCACAGCAAAACCTATATCCTTCAAGCAGATTGTGGGAAAGCATCAAGATTTTGGTTGCTCTGCCAAAGCAAACAAGATGTTTCAAGCCCCATCATCTGCTCTGCAGTTCACACCCTTCCAGTGCTATCTTTTTCAGATGCCATGCCACACTGGTTAGTGGCAATGCTGTTGTCATGTGTGACTCATTCCATTTTACTGGAAATTAGAAAACCACATGCTGCACTGAAGAACTGCTTATTTATGTAGTCATACAACCCCAGAGAGAACTCCTCTTGCTATTTTTTGTATAGAGATTATTTCAGAATTTTGGAATCACAGTTTTTTACCAGGGTTCATCCAGAGGACAGATTAATCAATAGCACATTGCTCTTTCCAGGGTCTGCTGTGCCCTTCATACTTTCCAGTATGCCCTCCTGGAAATGCAAATGGTATTTTAGAACAGAGCACCTTCGTCACTGCAGGATGTGTGGGAAGAAAACAGAACACAGGGAGCAGTGGAATTGGAGGTGCGTTAGCAGAAGAGTCTGTCACGTATTTCTTTCAGCTTTAGGCAGGTGAATTTCACCCACAAGGAACAACACAATCTACTTTATAAAGCCTCCTCAAATATTTCCTGAACACACCACAATACTACATTTAGTGATTAATGCTCAGTATGAATGAGATGAACTGGCATATTCAGGACAACAAAAAATTGCAGAGATGTCAACAGAGCATTCTTCCTGTGGATTAAGAATTACTGGATAAAAACATTATTGCTTTTAACCAACATTTTATGGTGACAACAAATCAAACTGGATAATTTTGAGTTCTGAAGCACAGGTCTGAAATTATGTGTGATTCAAAGAACAATTTCCTATATTATGAGTTTTTCTAGTCTATATAAAAATTGGTGTTGCTAAAGCAGCAGCACTAAGATCAAAAGTTAGATTTGATTGTGTGTTGACAGGCAAAGGTTCTAGAAATTCCTAAAATAAGAGATTGCATTACCTTTTACAGGTAGAGATAAACCCAGTCTTATCTTTAGATGAAGAAACTGTTAAGAAGTTTCAGGCACTGGACATTTATGAAGAAAGAAAATAGAAATGCGAGCCATTCTTTTTTAAAGGTTAGCATAGCTTAAACATTCCTGAAAATATTTATTATCATAACAGACTAGACCTCTTGAAATGTTCTCACTTAGGATTTGGTCTTTGACATTCTCAGAAATTCTGTTCACTTCATCAAATGGTTGCCATGAAAAGCAGAATTTAGCAACAAAAAGGAAAAGACACAAAGTAGTTAAAGGCCATTTGGAAAAAGTAATTTGCTTTTAATGTTACTGACTACCCCTCAGGACCCAGATTAGAGTTCTGTTATGTTTTAAAGCATTGCTTTCAAGCTTGCTAGAAGTGTCAGACAATTTGAATAGATCTCCATTTTAATTTCCAATCTAGGAATATGGAACAGCTGGAACTGTGGAACTTTGTGCAATGTGGCAAATTCGACATCCTCATCCCTCAAACAACAATCATCAAGAAGGGACCCTGAAGAAAGCATAATATGCTTCCACTTTTACTGCCTTTTAGTAACTCCCAGTCAAAAGTGTACTTTAGATAAAGAACCCAAACCCTCAAATGTACTTTTTAACTTGCACTGTCTACACCAGAAGCAAAGGTCTTGGATGACAGTCGATGGGATTTCTAGAACTACTTTTTCCTTCTTCCAGCCAGTGAGCTGGAGGTTTGCCCACATCTTTCTGACTTGTACATCACCATCAGTGTTAAAGGCTCCTCAGTCAGGATTTTCCCCACAGCTGCAGTGGGAAATTGTAATGGAACAAGTCCCAGTTCAGCCTCACCAAATCTGCCTCATCAAAGCCCCCCAGCTTCTACAGCTCTGGCAGCTGGAGTGAGAGTGTGAACTGAAGTGTGTCATCCTCATGCTTTTCCTGCTTCCTAGCAGAAAGAAAACATTGAAAGGAAGATGGAAATAACAATTCTCAAGGTCTTTGTTTTTTTCCAGGCATGTAAACTCAAGAGGGAAAACTGAATCCAGAGGGAAAGCACTTTGAGAGTCAGATGAAAATCCTTAGCACTGGGCCCCAGTCTGGGACTGTGTCGACAGGACAAAGGCAGTTCAGCCACAAACAAGGGAATTTGTGTGTTTGGGGTATGGTACATCTCGAAGCACAAGCCCATGTTACATGTAGTTTGAGAAGGAGTATCTCTTTAGAGTACTGAAGCATGGATGTGTTGGTCTTACTCTAGCTCTCTCTCTAGCTAGATGTTGGTCCCATCTAGCTCTCCTTCTGTATTCATTCATAGCTTATATACTGTGTGCACTTGGGCAAAGCTGCCTCCCACTCCTCTCCTTAATTCCAAATAGAAAACTCAAAGGAGTTTTGGGACCCATCACCACACACCGTGCTGTCACCAGTGCACCCAATAAAAAGAAACAGAAACATTCAGGGTCCAGAGACCCTGTTGCTCCAGGATAGACTATTTCTTTCTATAAAAATGAAACACAATTTAAAAGTCTCTGGCATGTCTGATTTCAATTGCTAAATTAACATCTCTGTTCTCATTTCTGCAACACTTCTCTACGGCCGAGTTTGTGGTTTCTTGCCTTCCACAGGACACAAGACACAACCAGCTTCTGACCCTGAGATTTCCTCCCTTCAATCCACCTTTCTCAATCTCCAATCATGAAACTCAAATCTCCAAGCATGAAACCAACTCTCACTCTGTTATCAGGAAACTCATAGGTATATTTATAAATTAGGGAGGATATACACGTAGGTAGTATGTATGTCTCTCACTTGAGCTTGCTTCTAGCAGTTGCCATTTAAACCACAGAAAGCAGAACAGAAATATTAAGCCCAGCATTTTCCAAATGGGCTCCAGCTTTGGATGGCTTACTTGATATCATTCACTTCCAGTCAATAAAAATTATTTCTTCACAAAATCAGATTTTATCCCACCTTTTACACAGTCACCTTAGATCTCAGGGGGGCAGGTTAAGAACAGTTAACATCAAAAGGCAAACAGGGCATGTTAACTATATTTCACCTCTGTCCTAGAGTGGTTGGACATGGCTGCCTGGGACTGGAAGCAGGCTGCAAGCTTGTGTGATCACCTCTAACACCTATTTCTATCACTTTGCATTTTCTTTCATTAATGGAGATAAGAATTACTTTGAGACCAAAAAAAAAATAATGTATGAAGTAAATATAAAACAAGCTGCAATAAAGTGGAACCAGGACTCATTTAGAGATGGAAGCTTTCTGATTTGGAGGTTTGGCTATGAGTATGCCCAAACCTTCCTCCCCACGCAGGACAACCACAGCTCCCTAAGCTCAGTGGGGATCTGTTTGACCTGACTCAGACACAGATCTTGTCTGCACAGCTCCTCTGGGATCACCAATTCTGCTCCTGGGATGAGCCAAGTACTGATCCCTTCCTTACGTTCACTGCAATTCCTGCCACTGCAGCTCGTGGACACTGGTGGCACAAACACATTAACTTCACCTGGCAATAAGCAGTTCTCTCTCAGCATGAGTGCATGCCAAGAACAGCCTAATCTGCTCAAGAAATTATAAGCCATGTAGCTATTTGCACAGAAACCCCTGCAGAAACAGCCCTCCCCCACTTCCTTCTCTGCTAGCTTGCTCTAACAGCAGGCAGACATAAGTGAAAGGAAAAACAATGAGAAAGGAAACTTGGGAGGGACAGGTTAGAAGCAGAAGGAAGAAGCAAAAGGTCTGACTCTGCAGACCATATTCATGACAAAAAGCATTTGCACAAATAACCTAATTGCATTCTGTGGGACTGCTGGGCTGAGTAAAAGTGCTGCAAGTGCAGGCAACAATTGCAGAAGCAGGAAACAAGTAGGAAAAGAAAGAAAAAGGAAGCCTCACATGAATCAGACACCTGCACAGAGGAGAGCAGTCTCTCACACACCCCAGGAAAAACAAATCAACCAAAACACTCACTGCCTTTGAGTTACTGCAGAAATATTTATAGCGCCTTTCCCGACCTCTGCCTTGCTTCCTGGCAGGCAACACCACAGAAAGAATCTTTACCACTGGCATCCTCTTCGTCTGCCAAACAAGAAAGCAGTCCCTTCCCAAGCTCTGCAAAGGCAGGAAGAGAGACCAGACAGGCTGCAGGAGTGGTCTGGTCTTCACCTGGGGAAGGACGAGTGTCAACCCAGGCACTCTCACAGGTGGGCATCTCTTCCTGTGGGATGAATTGGGGAACAGCATTGATTTTGTATTGATTACTCTCAGCAAGGATTACTCTCACAGGAGCCAAGGAAGTGATGAGTTCCAACAAAACCCCCTGTCTTTTCTAAATGGTCACTTCTTTCCTTTCCCTACAAAGCATGATGAGGCGCTGAAGAGAATCTGATGTCCAGTAACTGAATTGCTCCTTTTCCAGTGAGCTCTTTCAGGAATTCTCAAGACACCTTCTATGACAGAGCAATTCTAAGTTTATAAATAAGTGCATTATTTAATGATTTATCAAAAGCTCTTCTCCTAAAATGAAACACTAGAGAGCAATCCAATCATTCCAATGAAGACATGCATTTGAATTCTCTGGCTCACACTAAATGGCACTTTTCAAAATGTTTCCAGTTAGGTTTGTCCATAAGTGTGAAAAGGAAAATCAAAATATGCCTCTCTGAGATGGACTGATGTTTGTGAAACAAAACTATCAAATCAGGGAAACCAGGGACTAAATTTAAAGCATTGATGGTTTGAGATCATACATTAAAGATGACAGGATCTTTCTAAATCACCATGAAACACTTGCAGTACTAAGTCACAAACTTATCTGAAAAACACACACTACCACCTACTGGCAATTATTCATACATGTTATTTACATACTGGTAAGTGGCAACAATACGTGCACATTTGATTTGCATGAACTTTGCTAGAACAAAGATCATTCTTCATCTTTACAATTACTAGACTTGAAGAAAAATATATTCCTCTGGACGTAGTTCCCACAGCGTGTGACTGGTTGTTGTTTTCTTTTCAATAAGAATTTAAACCAGAATAGCTGTTTAGTGAAACACTTCCCATTTAAGGTGGTTGTTTTTGCCAGTTATGTAATATGGGGGTTTTTTGGCTCATCCATAGGTGGGTAACATGGATCTCACCAGGCTTACAGATCTTCCCATTTCACACCCAGTGTCCTGGAAATGGGGCATAAATTATTACAGTGATGGTATGGGACCAGGGAGGAAAACTGGGGCAAGTGCTGCTCCTGGATACAACCACTCTTCTGCCCCAATCACACACAAGCCTGGGAAAAGGAGGACCATGGCTGGATTGAGGAGCTAACATGAAGGAAAGATGACACTCTGAAACATCTTTTCCTTGGGTGATTCCCTGCCTTTTGCTGCAGTTCTGACCTTCTTGCCCAAAGGTTCACAGTAATGCCACAGACACACCCTGGAGGTATAAGTGCTGTGATTATATGCCAGAAAGAAATGTTAGTTAAAGGCTCTCACGTGCACACCACACACATCACCCTGGCTGGGCTGGGGTCAGGTTCTTCACCTCCGTGCTCTCAGTAGAGAACTCTGCATGACTGCTGAGGTGGTGCTGCTGTGGATGATGCCTAATTTTGGACATCATTCAGAATATAAAGCTGATGCTGAGACTATGTCAATGTGCAGCCTGACTGAGCCCTCACCTCACCAAAAAGAAAACGGGCCAGGAAAGCCAGGCCTGACTCCACTGAGTCACGCTCTGACCTGCTGTGCACTTGATCTCAGTCCTGCTGCTGTCATCTCTTGCATGAGATCAGCTTCCAGAGAGGATTTTGGTACGTGGGTGGCAATGCCAGAAAGATTTGGCTGGTCCTGATGTAAAGGCTCCCAGAAGGCCAAAAAGGGAGCTTGAGAAGAATTGCCCCTGCAGTTCTAAGGGCATCTGCCCACATGACACCAAGTTAAACCCCAGACAATGTCTACTCAAAATCAAACCAGCAAGAGGAGAAGCTCATGGCCAGCTGTTGCAGCCCTGCAGGAAAACCACCTTTTCAGCATCTTATAAATAAACCATTCTATTCAAGAATGGCATTGCAGGGACATAAATAAATCAACATTTCAAAATTAATAAACTTTTATACAATTAATACAATTTATAGTTTAATTAGATTTGTTTAACCTGAGTTGATTTCTAAATTTTTTTCTGTTAGCTGAATCCTAATTATACACCAGGTTTCCTGCTGGCAATATCAGACTAGCTCAAGACAGGCCTTCAGATATGCTGTGCTAATGCCTGACACTCAGAACAGACACTTATCGTTCTCTTCAATATATGCATTGCAAGTAGTATTTTAATTGGGCTCCCAATTCAGAAGGCTGGAATGAGCTCGTGAGTCATTTTTACAAGTTGACTCACATGCTACAAAACTGAAGAATTTGGTGCAGGGAAGAAGAAGAAAAAGCAGAGGGTGAGTTTGTGGATTTCTGCACATCCCTGTTGTGGGGAAAAGGGTGAGTTTGTCCCTAGCACCCAGCTGCAGCAGCACAGGGGTTCAGCAAGTACATTGCTCAGATGAGGCTTTTTCATCTGTAACTGCTGAAGGAAGGATGCTCTTGGAAGGCTTTTGTTTCATGAAAGCTGTGATCAAGAGATTATACAAAGTATTATAATTTTGAGATCCTTTTCCTTTTGGAAAAGGGACCAGTCCCAGCATCACAGGATGCCTGGTTTCAGGGTGTTTCAGTGATTGCATTTCAGCAGTTCCATTTCAAGACTGGGCAACATAGAGACAACAGGGAGAGGGCTCCTCCTCTCCCTTAGATGCCAACCCTGCATCTCCAATCTCAAACTGGAGACAGAGTTGGATTAAGTTCTTTTCTCCCTGCACGTCACCAAGGAAATGTCCCACAGCTCCCACTATACCCATGTGAAAGCCCTGATGTCTTCCCACTGCACTGCCTGCATTGCTTGTGTAACCTCAGAGCCTCAAACCATTTGCATGGGTGCAAGGGATGGGAACTCAGTCAGACCAAGGCAAGTGGAATCAAACCTCTCCTTCTTTTTGCTGTGTTATCTCAAAAAGTGGTAAACCTCACATTTATTCACTGAAGCAAGGAAGTGTGATCTACAGGACACAGAAATTGCAAGAAAATACTTTTCCTTACTTTTCCTTGCTGAGGAAAAGGCTTTTTTGACCTGTAACTTTGCCTGTCATAACCACATTTTAACATTTTTCTTTCCTTATCCTTAGAGGAATCTATACAATACACAAATGAAAGGCAAATTCAGAGAAGGCAGAAAATGCCAGGGTGTTTTTCATTGTCCTGAGGACAAATGCCAGAACCCTTCTGGGACATTCAGAACATCTAGTCACTGTATCTTATTCAAGGGAAAAGCCATCTGTCAACAAACTAATCACTGGACAGATTCAGAGACAAGTGAAAATAAAAAGCCAATACAAACATGCAGATGAGGTTCCAGTCAGCAACTAGCCACAGAAAACAAACAAATCCCATCCACAAAGCCTGGCATTTGGGTCCAGCCATTTTTCACTGAAGTCAAAACTCGGGAGGGAATAAGGCAAAGTGATCTTCAAACAGGAACTTTCAAATCAATCAATATGACTGTGGAAAGATGGGCATGAACCAAACCTGGATCCATACCTACCCACATAAGCCAGTAAAGCAGCAGAACAGAGTATGAACATAACAACTGAGCTCCTACCACGTAATTAACAGTATTAAAAGCCCTACTCCTTAATATTTAAACATTCAATAATACTGAACAATTGGAGCCTAAGCCGTGGCTGACTGCAGCCTTCACTTTTGATCAGAAACACACTACCCCAAGGGAAGGACTCCAAGTGACTAATGTTCCTAGTGGCCAGGATTCTATCACCAGTGAAAAGTGAAGCATCTGCCCCATGTGTGGGCCCAACTCTCATATTTTTTTCATGAGTGTCTTCTATGACAGGGGACTTGATGATATGTGGACTGAGATCTTTGCCAGTCTTCCTCTTGAAAAATGAAAGCCCTCTCCTAGGTCACCACAAGTACACTTTCCTCAAGCACAAAGGCACAAAGAACACCCTGCAAAGGAGTTCCTTGATGTTAAGGCCCTGTTGTTCCTTTATTTTTTAAGCCTCACTTCAGGATGTGCATGCAAATGGCAAAAGGACATCAATTGTTTTGATTCTGCACCAAGTTTGCTTTCATATTGGTGAAAAAGATTGAATAGTGGAGGAAAATTGGGATATTTCAGAACATTCAGAACATTGGGATATTTCAGAAAATATTTCAGAACACATTAGTGTGTGCCATGTTAAATAAACAACTGAGTTAGACTTCAGTTTCAGCAACATGAAAATCAAAGAAGCTCAGCTTAGTACTAACTGAAATCAACCTGAAGGAGTCCAAACTTCTGAGAGTTAAAATCATAACTGCTTCCTTAAAGGCATCACTTGAATAAAATTAAATGCATTTCTCCAAAAGCTTCACTAGCATAGCAACTGACTGGCCCTTGAGGATTCCTATAGATACTTGTCATTCAGCATGAAATCAGGTCAGCAGCTAAAATTAAACACCCACCTCTCCCCTGCACCGCATGTGGAGTCATCGCTTTTAGTATTGCTCAGCCTCTGCCTCCCCAAATGTGTTCATTCTTACCACAAGCTTTAAGGCTGTCTTATCAAGGAGCCCTGATGGATGCAGCCATTCCTGCTCCGAGATGAAGGGGCTGGGAATCAGGCTCGCAGTCCCCTTGACTCCATGAGCATTGATTAGCTCTCTCTCTGGGCAGCCTGCCAAGGCTCGCTGCTGCCTCTCACCCTCGCCGCTGTTCCTCTGCCTCAGCGAGGCCTGCAAGCCCCACATAACTGCAATTTCTCTTCATTAGCCTGATTCTGCCTGCGTGAATCTGATAACATATGGGATATTATCATAAAACAGCCTATTCCACCAATTCATTTTCTCCTTTATGAAGATTATGAATGTACTGCAAGTGCACAGGCAGGATAGAACAGAGGAGTCTACTGTACAGTTTAGCTTTGATTCAGTTTCTAAAATGCAGATAGCCTTCCTTTTAAATTCCCATTTCCCAATAATCCTGTGCTAGTATACTATAAAAACTGCTGACTCTCCCTGATTTTCTCTAGTTCATTATGGCTGACGCACACTCCGTGTCGCTTGCCTGGACTGAGACTTTAATGATGAACAGAGCTAGCAGATGCCACACAATGGAAAAAATGGGAGCTACAGTAACTGTTTAGTCAACCCTAATCACTACCACAGTCTGACTAAGCATGAACATGAAACATGATCACAGTTTGACTACGGATTATGTAATTTCAAACATATGCCTTATGCCCCCTCACTTCCTGCCTGTATCAGATAACACGAGTCTGTTGGAATGGGCAATTTCTGCACAGCTGAATGAGCACTGTGTCTGGGAATGACAGGATGCAGGTAGATTCCTACCTGCTTTTGAGATTTATTAATTAGCACATGTCCCCATTTAATGAAGTCTGCGTGCCCTCTGCTGGTACGTGCATGCACTCATAGGAACATCAGCACTCATAAATGGAATAATCTTACATAGAGAGCTGCTGCTGCTCCTTGGACAATGTGTGTCTGCCTGTCCTGGTGTGCTTACATGTGCAATATAGAATAAAATTAAATTGATATCCCCTTTTATTCTAAACAAAACAGCTGTTTTGACCTTAAAAGAGTTAGGTTGGTTTATGTCTCTGTTTTGAGGGCATTTTCTGCTAAAAGATAGCATTCCAATTGCACAGTGCATGTCTCCTGCAGAGGAGATTTTGTATGCACTAATCCCTCAAGGAGTGGGTCTAAGGGGATGTTGCAGAGGACAGAGAATACAGAAGCCTGCAGCAACCACAGACTTTTTCTGATCTGCCCCAAGAAAAAAAATAATTCAGCTTTCCAGGATTAATCCATTATAAAATGCTACACTAACTCCTGGCTAATCTGTATCAATTACTGAGTACAGACACATGCAGTAAAGGTCATTGTAATAAGCAGTTCACTCCTTAAATTGCTTCCACTGCCAAACCAAGTCAAGATTGCTAGGGATCATTACCAGGGGATCATTAGCTTAACTCATCTGACAACCTCTTCTGCAGACCCTTCTAACTCTTTATACTGCCAAACAACAGCAACAGCAGAACCTCCAAGACTATGGAATGGCTCTTTTTCTCAAAGAAACAAACAAAAACCATAGGATGGGCAGAGCGAAAGTGGCATCAAATGAAGATAAATATGCCCATATACTACCAGCTGGTGCCAGTGCCCAGAGAGGTGCTGACAGTTCCCTTCAGTTGGATGGTTCCAGGAGAAATGGGACATACCCATTCATACACTGGAGCAGGGCAGAGAGGGAAAAAAACCATCTCCCTGTACCCTAAATCATAACAAATCCCATGAAAAAAACCTCAAGAAAAAAATATTTTGTGCCTCACTAAGGGCAGTTAAAACAGTAACAACAAGGAGAAAAGTAAACAGCTGAGTGCCTGGCTGACCTCCTGCCCTGGGCAGTGTCAGCAGATCTGCTCCTGGCAGTGCCCAGCAGCACTGGCACAGGCAGCACTGTGAGACTCTGTCACAAGGGTTAACCACTGCAAATCAAAGAGAAGGTGCAGGCATTAGTGTCATTGAAAACTGGCTGGCTCAGGGCATATGAAAAGCTGTGTAAATTTTAAATGCTGCTCATGTACAACACCCAACACTGAGTAAGGACTAGTGACCTGTGCCAGGGAGGTTTGCCTTCGAGAGGAAGCTATTGCTTAGATGCATATCAAGGACTCCTATCTATTCTTTAATTTCCTTTTAAACTGAGCAGTAGTTATTGCACAAATGTGTGAGTACAGACCAGTCTAACTGCTGCAGGAGACAGAAATGTCAAACAGGCTGTCAGAAATAGGAATCAGAGTTATATTCAGTCCTGCCCAGATGAAAGCATAGCACAAAAATTACCTGCAGTGGCATCTTCTCTATCTTTCTGTAATTTCACTTTCTTATTAAACTCCATTCTCACTGCAGTCTCATCCAGACTAGAAGAGGTCACAACCAAACATGGAAGTAAGCACAGAATTAAACGCAATTTTATGCCCAATGTACTGCTATTTCAGCTCTGTTAAAGTACTGTGATCTGCCCGGGAAAGGAGGGGAGCCAAGAGACAGGTGTAGGCAGATATTTTTCAAAAGTGCTAAAAAGCATGAGTTTCAAAGCAGAACACGGCTGGAAAGAAGAGAGGAGGCTCATTAACCCACAGGTACTAATACATTTTGAAACATGACCCATTTTACAGAGTCAGAGTACAGAAAATGTCCACGCTGTGGGTCTAATAAAGCCTGTGAAAGCAATAAGGGACACTGAACAGGTACAAGAAGCTGTATGTGTAGGTGAGCAGGAGATGGAGCCAGGCCAAACTTCCTGCCATAAACACACACACATGTTATTTTTCCAAATCCAGACACAAGCTTATTTATTTCTATTTCAAGGATGTACACATTGTACAAGACAGTCTCAGTAACAAGTATCTGTCCCTATATGGTCAAACTACCTCCCTACAGCTACTCCTGCTGGCTGGTGATGTCTCTGCTAGAGCTGTGTCACCACCAGTGCTGGCAGCTCCCCACAGCAACAACCCAAACTGCATAAACAACTCATCTATGGCTAAAAATCTCATTCTGGTTCTATGTCCTCTCTTAGTATTTGGTTGGACTGGAAGATGAGATCACCTCACTTTCCTCCTTCTGCTAAGAAGATACCAAAGAGACACAAGAGCTAGGAAACTAACTATATATTATATTTTTTTTTTAATATATATTTATATGTATAGAAATCGTGGGCAGATGGGAAAATTCTGCCTGACTCCAGGAACTCTTATATCTATATCTATCTATATATAATATATATATATAAAAGTGGTTGTCCTCCATCAGAAACAAGATGCTGGTACAGGCAGACCTGTGGCAGTCCCAGTGCAGCTGGGCTGGTGGAGCAGAGGGCTGTGAGCAGCGTCAGTCTCTGCCTTTCTTCCCACACTGCCTGCAGGCACAGCTGCTTGCCCTGCTGAAAGGTGCCTTTCCCACTGGGTATTTGCAGCATAAGTGTCAGCCCAGGTTTCTGAACCAAACAGGTCAGCTGCCAGAGCCAGGGCATTAATATTCCCATCTAGCCAGGATTAAAAACACGTTAGGTAGGCTTCCTGATTTCCTGTTACCATACTTGAAGCTGAGTGCAAAGGAAGAGGAAGGAAAGGAAATATCACATTTAGAACGAGGTAAGGTAATAAATATTAGAAACATGATTACAACTTCCAGCCTGTGAGGACATTAGCAAAGATCTTCAAAGAATAAGATGTTGAGGTGCATTTGTGCAGAAGACTGAGCAGGATGGTAGTGGGAGCCCAAGAGACCTTTCTAGTTTGTGGCTACCTTAGCTCTCATTACTAATGCTCTACTCTGCCTAGAAATGGAGGAACAGTAAGACCTTGGCCAATAGAAATAACCACACTTCAGTTTTAAAGCAGGAAGATACCACTTTTCTGGATCCAGTTCCTATCTGGGTATTCAGCTCTTAAGATTAATGTTCATAAGGTTGCCTCCCAGGTCTATCTTCACTTCTCTACATGTCTTGATCAAGGAACAAAGAGTTCTATAAGATTGGATTTTATTCTTTTAGTCAAAACAAGTATAGAAAAAAGTACTTAATTTCCTGTGAACAAATCTGGCTCACTTAGTGTCTTCTCATGTCTTAATCCTAAGATTACAGTGACCTTAAAGCTGGGCAGTTGTTATTGCATGGATCCTCACTACTAACAACCAGCAGCAACCACAGCATCCACTGCAGAATCAAAGCAGGGAAAAGGTTTCTCTCACTGGTATTTTAAAAAAAGGAAATAGACTGTTACAAGATTTAGGGAGCAACTTCTGTACCCAAAGAGATAAAGCGAACTGGGAGTACTCACTAACAGAGACCCATTGACATGCCCAGAGAATGAAGTCCTGTTCCCATCCAAAGAGCACATACCCTGCACAGCACAAGTTCTCCCACTTCCACCTCAATCTTGTTCTGACGTCATGTCTAGAACTGAGAAAGTTGCTCAGTCTCCACAGCCATTCAGTCATACTATTCTTGGAATTACATTTGTGCCTTCAGGCCACAACCAATTCAAGATTCAGTTGTATGAAGCATTCATAACACGAGACAGTCCCTGCCCCAAAGAGCTTCCCATATAAATAGCACTTTCTGAAAGCAAAGAGCTCGGAGTGAAGCTCTGCGTTTCTGTATCAGCCCATCCACAAGGATGCTAATTACTGCCAGGATAACTCTGGGTTTATGACGTGAAAATCTTGTCCACTGGGAATCAAGGCTCATATCCAGCAAAGCAGCCATCAGATGATAGTAACTATTTTTAGGCTACTTCTGACCTTTGAGAAAGTAAGGACTCTTCAAAAGATGATTAAAATACTATGTGAATTATGCAGAGAGTTGAACAGTCTGAAGAAAATGAAATTTCATTTAGTCTTGCATAATGCCTTTGGTAACACGGTTAGATTCCTTTGGCCCACAACAGTCAGATTTTCCACTGAAGTGTTAGGATGTAAGTTGGGCTGGTTATTAAGTAATAGAGAGGGCCTTCTTATTTGTGCAAACTTCCTAACCTTCAAGAGAACAAAGATTAATCAACAACATCGAAGAGAATGCTGTCATGAGATCCAGTCATAAGATTTGCAGGGACTCCTGCAGGGGTTGCAATCCTTAAAAGTGTTTTGGAATAAAATCCGAGATACAGAAAATATTTTCGAAATAAAAACCAACATAGTTATTAATGATGGAATCAAGGAAGTTCTACCATTGCAGTAAAGATCTAAAGAGGAGAGTTCCAGTACATGAAGAAGACATTGTGAGACAGAAAGAAATGCAGAGGTAGCCAACTGGTTCAGTTTGGTATCTAAAGGACCCGCTGGCTTTCAAAGAAAGCCTCATAATTTTGAAAGCTACTTCTGAAATCATTGCCAGTGCACCTTTACGATGGCTGCTTGTGCTTCAGGCTATTTTTGTGCTAACATGGAAGTGACATAAGGGACATCTCTGCACTTAAAGCAAGGTACCCCAGGGGATTCACAGCTGTGTGGCCAAAACAAGCATCCACCAGTTCCTGCAGCTGATGTGGTTCCAAGAAATCAGGGGCAAGATTCCCGAAACTTCGAGATTGCTGACCTCACCCCACTCAACACAGATGCTGAGAAAGCTCTTGAAAATGGTCTCACAGGGTATTTGGGAGGATTTGAAAAGAGCTGGGCTCTGTTGTTCACATGCTGTCCTTGCCTGAGGCCACACTGAGCTGCTTGTGACAACTGCAGCCAGAGAAAACTTAGCAAAACTTCCTAATTAAAGATGAGTTTTTGAAATTCCTTAATAAGGAAAGAAGCCCCCTCTCCTGGCTTGTCACACAAGGCAGCCTAGATAGGGTAGGGACAACTTTTCAGATCACCTTTTTCTGAGTTGCAAAAATGCCTTTAACTGTGGTTTACAGTGAAGTGCTCAACACTGCCTAGAGGCAGGTACAAGCTGAGGAGCTGGGCAAGGACCAAGCCATGCTCATGTTAGAAGATGCACCCTCACCTCCCTACAAAATCATTACTTACCTACCAGGCAAAATCCTCAATCACATGAGTGTTGAAATATCTGAGGCTTTGCTGCCAGACCTCTCAAAACAAGGGAGAAAAGGAACAAGTAGCCAGCAGGAATCATAAAAAAATGAAGCAGTTGAACTAAAGAGAGGGATTAGCTGTCTAGATAACCTGGGATGAGAAAGAGAACCAGGGAAAGCTGGAAGCAGTTGGACTTGGCTTGTCTAGCTGACTGAAGAGCAAGTTCCTGATGAGGAACCCATGGAAACAGTCACAGGACTGAAAGGCTGGGCTAGATGTAGCAGAAATGCTGTTCCAGCTGGCCTCTGCTGCAGTAAGAGCAGGTAGGTCCAGACCTGCATGTTGTCTGGAAGCAGCACAAGCAGATCAGCCAAAGCCTTAAGTCCTGGTTTCTCAACTATCCCCAATAAAAATGAACGTGGCACAGGAAGGATGGTAAAGGCAAGCAAGTGGTCTGTGTGGAATGTTTGCTGAGTTTTCCATGGGCTGTCAGCAGTTCTTTGAGCACTTCAGAGCAGCCATAAAAACAAAAAACAACCCAACAAAAAAAAGGGAGGAAACCAAAAACCACAGGCCAAGCTGAAGGCAAAGCAGTGAGGGCTGAACAGCCTCTAAAGGGCGCCCCTGAGTAGCTGCAAGTCACAAAAAATGAAGTGTGAAGAATCAAGACTTGGCTTTGCAGGATGCAGTGGCTGGGGACACGAAGGTGTGCAGGGAGGAAGGGAAGCAGAACCCAGGCTCTGTGCCAATGCAGATAACCAAGGGGACCAGAGGAAGGAAACCACAAAGCTCTGCAGTAAACACAGGGATTAGGAGACGGGGTAGATGAACCAGTCAGACAAAATAAATGACCCAAAACTCTCTTCTCAGAACTCAGATAAGATTTGTGTTTCAACGATATACAGTGCTTTCCTCTCCTCCCACTTCCTATATATATATATACACACACACTTATATATATGTAATTTTTTTTTAACACTTTCTGGTTTTGGCCAGGAACGGGTAAGAAAATGCCAGGATACTGCTAGAAAATCTGTCTGTTCTCACAGTGTTTCTGGACCAATCAGGAGGAGGAGGGAGCTGGACTCCCAAGAGAGAGTCTGTTTCTATTTAATTTCCAGGCCAGTTTTGCAGACTTACAAGGTTAGGGTAAGGTGCCAGACTTCTGGGTGCTCCTGAAAAAAAAACCTTGAGCCCTTGGAAACTTTTCTTCTCAGCAGTCAGGAGAAATATTGTAAACACAAGGGGAAGAGATTTGAGGAAACAATGATGTCACAATAGGAAACGTGGAAGTTTAGAGCCTCCCATGCCACCATAACCACCTCTTTTATTCTTTCCAAGGCTAGGTCTCTGTTTTGTAAGAAAAGCTATATAAGCCTATTTAAAGCATTAAGTTAAAGACAACTCCTGAATTGCACAGTACAAAGCAGAGACTAAATACACATTATTTCATTAATTGTTTAGTGTTTCTTCCACTTCTGTATTTTTACACTTAAAAAAACCAAAACAAAACAAAAAAAAACACCCCGGAGAAACACTTATTATTGTGGGTAGGGAGATGCAGGTAACATCTGGTTAAAATGCCAGAGGATGCCAGAGGGTGTGTCTGGCAAGGGGCCCTTGCACTTACTTGCTGGAATTCCCTGGGGTAGCTGGGGGTGTTTTGGAGAGGCCAGAGAGGAAAAACGTTCAGGGCTGATGACTGAAAGGCAGGAAAAGCCTCCCTGAGAGCAAGCAGCAGCAAAAGCTAAGCCTTGTGGGAACTGCTGGCGTAGCTGTGACTCCTCAGGGGCTCGGCTTTTCCGTCCTCCGGTGGCAGCAGAGCCTGCCTCAGGGCGTTCTGACAGCCAGCTCAGTCAGGCTCTGCTCTGGCTGCTCCACAGAACAGCCCTGGAAAAAGCCTGAAGAGCCTTGTGATGACTCCTGGTGTCACTGAGCAAACAGTGCTCAACCTGCCTCTCCAAGGGCTCCGAGTCAGCACAGGAATTTGTCTGGCTTTTCTTTAGCACTTCCCTGGGGTTAAATTCTCGGCCCTTTTGAATGTATTTGTTTTTTTTCAGCATACCAAAGAAACCACCCATTTAAAAATATTTGCTTTCAAAAACTCAACCCATCCATTTTCAAAGACAAATAATATTTTCTTGAATTCTGGGGAGGGAAGAAGGAAGGATCCATACTTTAGAGTTTGAAAGAAACAGTCAGCTTACCGCTAGATGCAGTTCAGACCTTTATTTTCAGATTTTTATTCTAGAAGTTACTTCAGCCCAACTCTTTCTCTGGTGCCAGCACCACTTTCAGTCCAGAGGAAGCTACACCTATCCCCACTCTGTGCTTACATAACTGGCACATCCAAAGCAGAAGGATTGCAGCAAGATGTCCCATACCAAGAGACAGAAAAACAGGATGTAAAAGCAGCTGCTTGACTTAAGGTAAGTGATGGCCACACATGACACATAAAACCTAAATTCTGAGAACTCCAAAATACTTCTCAACAAAAGCAAATTCAGAATAAGCTCACACTGACCTTATCAAAAGACAATGGATAGGAATAGTTGTCATCTCTCCTAATACTGTTTCTAGAGCATATTTAAGAAACAAATATCACACTTCCCACCTCTGACTCCAGCAGATACAGGAATTTCTGAATTCAACTGCATGTTTCAGAGACTTTCCAAGGTCTGAGAATTCCTGTTAACAGGAGAAACTTCTTTGAAGGTACAACCAGACCTAACAGACGTTCACATTTACACCTGCTTTCTTCACTTGCCTCCCTACATGCATTTTTTCTCATGTTTATTTAGGAATTCTGCCCCTTCCAACCCTCAGTTAAGACAGGGATCCAGGACCTTCTGTGGACCAGCAGGTCTTACAGAGTCTCTCTGGAGAAATCTCCCTTCTGAAAGATTTTGGCCTGTCTGGCAAGGGCATAAATGCAAATGCAAGGAGCTGCTTTGGAGATATCCTTGCAGGGATTCAAAACCCAACTGTGGATGGTCCTGCCATGAGCAGCCTGCTCCAGGTGACCTGTCTGACCAGGGGGGTGGACAAAGACACATCCAGAGGTCCCTTCCAGCCACAACCACTCACTCAATTCTCTGGGTACCAGCCCAGGACTGTGGGTGACAGAGGACAGCAGACATGGAGACAATGCATTTTACCCACACTGACATTTTTTCATACTCTCCTGTCATCATTTGCCGCAGCACAATCCTGTACCTCTTTTCCCCAGTGTTCCCTGCTCTGATGTCCAGCCACTTCATTCCGTTTCTCCCCTACAGTGTTTACCATGTAGGTGAACCCTGAAGACAACTTTGCAACAATTCACCAGGATTTCTACTCAGACATGGAAAGCAAAGAAAAATCAGCTGGAATTTTGTCACTCAAGACATTTCATAGGGAGACTGTCAGGAAGAAAACTCTGAAAAGCTATCAATAGACATACTGCTTAAAATTCATGTACCTCTCCCAAACCTGGACTTGCTTTCCTAGAAGACATCCCATACTTATTTTTTAAGAATCTAGGAAAGTTGTGAAAAACAAGCTGATCAAGGCAAGAGACAAGGTGCAACCTTGACTGTGAAACAGCTACAAGATCTCCAGCTGCCAGCTATACTACAGCATCTCCTCAACCTTTTTTGAATCACACAAAAAAACCCTACAGATTCTATTAAAAATTAACAAATATTATACATATGCCTGATTTACCTACAAAACTATTCTAATTGGAAAAAAAGAAAGAGTGAAGGATAAGCATTCATAAATGTTACAGGTAATGGAAATGTGGGCTGGTAATTTGCAGCACTGCACAGATGGTAGGAAAAAAAGGCACCAATGGATATCCAAAAAACATCATAAATGACATTTAATTTAAGCTTAATATACGTATTATGATGTTAAAGTAGTCATAATATGCATGAATGCTGAAAGGTGGCCCAGAGCTAGGGGAGGAACCAAGGATGAAACATCTGATGGTATTCATTATATAAGGTGTCATCTACTATCTCAAAAGCAAGCGTTTTAAAAACCTCCAAAGATACAGAGCATATTCTAAAAACAACTTTTGAACATCAGCCTCTTGGTTTTGAGATTATTCAAACAGCAGTAGCATCTTTCACTCACTTATTTCTGAGGAGAAGGGCAACTACACATTATGATATATAAAAATATATGACCTCTTTTATGTTGTATGCTGCCAAATAATTACCAGAATCACAAAGCTAGCTCAATGCTAGAATTATTTGGTTGTGTTCAAGCGTTGTGGGTTTTAACACTGGCAGAAGTGCTCAAGGCCTCCAACCTCCAAAAGTACAATAGTAAGTCATAACCAGTAATTGTAAATTAACACTGTGAATGTTACTTGGTTACTTCATAAATTCTTGAGCACTGTAATACTTTTTCCAGTACACTGAGCCTTGACCTAATGAGCACTCTCAGTGACTCAAGAGTGGGGTTTATGTTTGTAGGTGCTGAACTTTAAGGAGTCTTTGAGCAAAAGCCATAAGACAGATACATAATCCATCTAACAATCCACTGGGGAACTCAATAGAAACACTAATTCTTTAGCCAGTCATGCAGCTGTTGGCTACAACAGATGTAAGGAAATATCCTAATTATTAAAATGCCCATTCTTCCCAATAATTTTAAATCACAGAGTGAATAACCATCTGGGCAGGTTCAGTAATGACATTTACCTGCCTAGGAAGAGAAGAGTTAATGGACACAGAGATGATGGACCTTCCCTGGCCCTCCTGGAACCCCAGGGCTGGCAGGCCCTTGCCAGCAGCAGCTGCAGCCTTGCTCCCAGCTCAGCTGCCACGTTTCATGTCAGGACACTTGTCCCGACACAGGAACCTCTCCCAGCCCAGCAGCTGTCTCTTGCAATGGACTGCCCAGTTCACTGCTCCAGACATCAGCAGTTTCTCCCTGCTCAAACTCTCCTTGCACTCATTTGTGCTGTTCATGGGTCCAGTGTGCCCTGGGCACAGAGGGATGGTCCTGTTCCAGACCACCTCTGCTCAGGTGAGAAACCAGAGTGGTTTTGTTCTGGCATTCAGGCTGGAGAACAGGTGTGTGAGCTAACTGGTCACAGCGAGGAGCTCTCAGAGAGACAGCATTTATAATTTTGTAGTCAACTTCAAAATAAATACGGTAAACACGTGCCCAAGTCAAAGACTCCTCTCTGAAGGACAGCACAGATAGCCATCTTCTAAGTAGATTTTTACTTCCTTTAGTGGAAGCAAAATAGAGCGGATAAGTGCTGGGCCATGTCTGAGTGAATTCACATTCAGAAGGGAGGCTCTTATCTCTGCCATCTCCTCGCTGCGACAGGAGCAGAGTAAGCAAAGCCAAGGTTAGATCCTGTTCACTCACAATAGCAGCATGTGGTGCCTTTCAGAGCATGAATGCCAGTTTTTTACTGCAGGTGCTCTTGTGGTGTGGCCACGGGAGGAAAGCGATAACTGACATCCTTTTCCATTCAATTTACAGTCAAAAGAGTGTTTGTAATTTAGCAGTTGACTGGCTGAAGCTCAGCCCATATGGTAGCTGTTGTTCAGAAAAGGAAAAAAAAAAGTACAGTACTTAAACCGGAAAGAACAGGCAGTCTGTGCATCAACTCCAGGCTTCAAGGGGGTTCTGGCCCACTTTCATTCATATTTAAATGTGCACGTTCACACTGGGGACAGGGACACCAAGCCTCATCTCCTAATATTGCAAATCACTGCTTTACTTTAGGATCTTGTGTGTTATACACAAAGAGGGGGAAAAAAAAGTGAATGTAGATTTGCATCGATGTCCCATGAGGAATACTGAACGTTAGAAGCAAAACCAGCTGGAAAGTACATAAAGAGCCCAACAGACTCCAGCCTGGTTCCTTTTTCAGAATATTTCTCTCCCATTTAACTTCTGATGGCAGCTCTAAGAGGCCCTGAAGTCACTGTCTGCAGCACTTAATTTTGAACACAAAGAAAACTTCCCAGATCATTTTAAATATATCTATGAGATGAAACGTAATTCTGAATGGAAATGTCAACTTATGAGGAAAAAAAGAAATCACTGTTTCTTCCCTTTATCTTTTTAGACAAAGACAGGCTGTTATCAGTATTTCCTTAAAAACATTTAAAGAAGTTAAAAGTGGCAAATACGTCCCACAGAACAACAGACAGAGAGAATTTATTTTTACATTAAAAAAAAAAAGGTAGAATGATGATTTCAGTTTAGTTTTAGCTTGGGGAGAGTACTGAAATCAATACACTGGCACATGCAATCTTGCTGGTCTTTTGACTTACATTCTACAGCTATGAAGCTTCCCAAGAAAACAAGTAATAAAGGAGAATGGGCAAAGAGGAAAAGAGGAAGGAAAGGGGAAGGGACCAAACCTCATCTCTTTCACTTGGATTTCACTACTCCAGTGAAGTTTTTTAAAACATTTATGATACCACCGGGGACCCGGAGCTGACACATGACTCAAAGGGAAGATGTAATTATTAAATTTGTGATTAGCAATTACAAGAGCAGGGCTTGTGAAATTATGTTTTTCCTGTGCAAACTCGTCTCAGAGATAGGAGCTTCACAGAAATTGTATTTGCACATCACTGTACCCACTGACAGCTGCTGCCAAGCAGCTTCAATTTTTGTCCGTTTGCCCTTCAGTTTAGGATAGGACACAGGCCACATTAACAAGCCAAAAAGGACATATGCCAGCCTCAAATAAAATAAAAACCAGTAAAAAGTAATTTCTGCATCCTTCCAACTACTTCCCAAACTATCCAGTGTGTGTACTTTGCAGTCCCATCTTAGGAACTGCTTTCTCTTCCTCCTGCATGTGAAAAGCCACACAAACACAACAGGGAAGTGTCCGAACATGCAGGAGAAATAGTGAAAATGACTGTGCACAAATTGCTCTCAGACACACAAATCAGGTGAAAACACTGCCCTGATTTGGTTATTTTTATTATATGAGGCATTAGAAATGAATACCAAAAACACAGAAGACCTGGATTGCTCAAAAGGTAAAATGCACAAAAATCAACACATGGAAGGACTGACAAAGGAAGAGGCTTTCTCTGCTTCAATCCAGCAATAAACCATGGCAAGAATATTCAATTCTTCAGCCTCTTTGCAGCTCCCACAATCTTGCACCCCCTGCGACATGAAGGTATTTACTAGAGAAACTGACAAGCACCCTTCTGAGGTATTTTGAAAGAACAGTTTGCAGGCAAGCAATTTTGCATCCACTAAAACCCTGCTGTTTTAAATGAGAAAATTGTCTTTGTTGGTTCATGCGAAATTGGCCTTTTCTATGAATTAAGGTCATTTTGCTGTGGCTAAAGTGATATGTCTATTTTTTACAGTGTTTCTGCAATTTAAAAATTGGTCACTGTGGAAAATTGTTTCCTTTTGCTATTGTGTTTCAGGCTAATTAATAAAGGTATTTAGATCACAGAATTAAAAGAAAACACTGAAGTTACATCTGAGGTAGATGCACATGTGCATACTACATGGGTTGGCATAGAACAGACATATTAGGAACAAAAAATGATTATTCAAGGTTATATATTCAAGTTTATCTACAATTATCCAAGTTTACTACCTATAAAAAGCAGTTTTGAGCAGCTAAAAGTTACACATCTCACAATATCAATATAAGCATCCTGTTATTCCATACTATATTTCTGCAGGTTTCATTAGCAAGGTCAGGAGTCAACATTAGTAATTTACAGTCTGCAAAAAGGATGATGTCACTGAAATATGAAGAAGGTCAAAATCCCCAAAGAGAAATTATTGTAACAACAGAGTGAGATCATTGCATGCATTTATCTGCTCCTAGGGGCAATAATCAAACAGACCATGTAAAGCCTAAGCTGAGCATTAGATAAAAGCTACAGAGGCAGTATTGTCCCAAGGTAATACAGCAGTGCACTTTAGATTTTCTTCTGAGCTTTACTCATAAAAAAGCTTACTCTGCAAGGGTCTCAATTCCTTTTTACCCCCCTAAAACATTACACACAAAATGTTATACATGCATGTGAACAAAACACCTGGTTCCATTTCAAATAGAAGCACTGATACCTACACAGAACTAAATAAAGGGGCTCATTAAAAAAGGAGTTTGCTTTTGACCTTTCATGGGAAGTTTAATACACAGCTTTTCCCTGCACTGAAGTTCTACAGGCTGCTCAAGATCCCAATCTGCACCAAGAATAAAATCTCCCAAAGACCCTCAATCAGAATAAATATTTAAACTTCCCTAACCTACAAGAGCTGCAACACTGGCTAACTCATGTTTGCTACCAAGACAAGAAAATTACACAAGTTTATACCATCTGAGAAAACATCCACATTTTTATTGTTCTAACTTCTGCAACATCTTCCTGTGGATATGGGGGGTAGAAGTTGCTCTGCTGTGGTAAAAAGAAAATCTGTCTCTATGGAACAGAGAGTGCTGCTAATCATCTGCAATAGGAATGAGCAATTCATCAAAAATTAAGTAAGCTTAAAATGAATTTGTAACCGAGGTCTCCTCTTATTTAGAAGTGATGTCAAGTTGTTAGCTTGCCTCTTTCATCTCAAATAAATATAAATTGCCAAAGTTCAGTGCTTCTGAAGTGAAAAAGATGTCCTATCAGTACATTTAACAAGGAATTGCAATTGTGCTCCCACATGAGAGAAGCAGCTTCCTGGACGTGGGTGTTTCATTTAAACTTTTAAGAGGACATCAAAAGGCATTTACATGAATATAGATCAGTGCTTCCGCTGGGTGATTTAAATGCATCTTACAGCTGTGGAGAATGATTTTCTCAGTATTCAAAAAATCCTTCTTATAATGGGGAGTTATTCACTTATTTCTTTCTTTTTATATACACCAATAAAACCAGTCCCACCTCTGAAGCCCCACATTTTCTTAGCAGCAACCCCCATGCTCCTTCTGTTTGCCCTGTCCCCGACCTCCAACACTTCTGCCTGGCAAACGTTCCGTGGCACACTGTGTTCAGGGTGAGTGCTCGGTGGCAGACACGCTTCACACCCAAGCCCACCTGAAGCCATCATATATCCCAGCACAGAAATCCTGTGTTTGTAAAATCAGGTCTTTCCATGACTAATATGGGTGTGCTGGCAGAATGACCACCATGAGGAAACCATCATCTACGAAACCTGCTGACTCTGGGTGTCTTCTGGAACACCAGGATAATTTATTTTCTTTTAAATTAACAAAGAGAAGCCAAGGTTGTTTCTTTAGCTGGAATGTGAGTGTAGAAAATCAGTTCTGGACCTCTTCCCTGGGTAGTTCAATGTGTGCTCACTCTGCAGCTCATCTGTGTGGATGAGGGCAGTGATGCAGCCCTATCAGCTGATTCAGGAATGTGACCCATTAGAGAACCATCCTGCCCTGAGGGACCAAACAGAGGGTATGTATGGAAGGCTGCATGAATTAATGCTGCACAGACCGGTAATGACTTCTGATTAGATAATATAATACACCCCTGAGCAATCAGCACAAAAAAACCCATCCCAGATTCTGCCACCAGTTTCTCCACTGCTACACGATTCACAAATCGTGCACCTCCCCCAAGTACGCATTTCGTTTTTTAAACATGGGACAGCCAAGTCTGTAATGTTCAGAAGAATGAGAAGAGAAAATACATTTTATACTGACTTAGTGAGTTCCTGAGATGTTCTCCCCTATTTTTCTATCTCCAGAGAAAAGCAGGAAGCTCTTTTGAAAGTGTCACTGGAAGTCAGTGATAAATTTCACCAAGAAGTTTGGCACAGCAGCATCAGAAAAGGAAACATGGCATGACAGAGGAAGCCCCCATCTTTGCCTTGAAAATATACCTACAACTCCTAAGACTTGGTGAAATTCATGGAGTAAAAGGGATAGAAAATAAACTAGCTCCCCTTATTTTGCTATAATTCCAAAAAGAACCTTTTTAGAGTATAACAACAAAAAACCAACATAACTCAAAGTCATGGAAAATATATTTTGATTTCCAAATTAACAAATGTTGCAAAATTTCAATCTCTTAAGTATCAGAAAATCATTATTTCTGCTAACCTCCTCTGTAACAACTCCATCAAACTTTCCAAAATAATATTTTTTGTAGGGAAAAGGCCTTTGAAATTAGCAAATTCTTATTTTCTCTTACAGATCTTACCTCTGGTTGCACAACTCTCAAAAGTGATGTTTTGCCCATTTATCCAGTAATCATCTTTCTCTCTTCAGCCCAGATAACTGCTTCATCTGCAATAGCATTTACTGTCAACAAAAGCAGAGTGAAAAGCTTATTCAATGACTTTTTTTGCCCTTTCATTACTTATTCAGGATGATTAAATCTGATCTGGAGTAATTTCAAATTGATTTTTACATCTGAAATATCAAACACAACAACTTGCTATTTCTCTCCCTTTTGTTGGAGCGCTGAATAATTATGTTATGCAAGACTTAAATGTTTAATCTTTCTGTCTGTGAAAAGAAGAATGGTCAATTCACAGGAGCTGGTGAGAGGAGGAGAGCTCCAGTTCAGTTTGCAGTCCCATCTGGTACCCCTTGCCCAGACTCACAGAGATTCAGCCTGAGCACTCCAAGGAAGTGATGACTCGAGACTTCCCCAGTAAAAGCACAGCACACACACACTGGTTTGCTGAGTCAAACTGGGGGCTAAGGGAGGGCTCTATCATGGGAAAATCTTCAAAAAGTGCAATCTAACTTCTAAAAATGAAAACAAAACGAATTTTTCCTTAAACATTTACCCTGATAAAAAGCAGGGATAACTCAGCAAAGAGGGAGCATTGAGCAAAGAGGGAAGAATCAAGACTGGCATTTCCCTCCACAACAGCTCAATATTTTAGCAGATTTCTTGTCAGCCTCCAGCCTTTCTGCTTTGGATCATCAAATCAAGAATCAGATCTAGGGAAAAAGGCATCTGTTCAGGGACTGTTTGCAGATCTTTGTTTTATAAAGTGACCAGTGTTTCCAAAGGATGCAACATCTTTTCTTTTTCAATAAGGATTTTGCAAGAAGCTTATCTGCAATGCAAAAAACACACCACCACTTTATAAAAAGTATTACAAAAGTCATTTTTACAGTTACAGTAAAAGACCACAACACAGACATTAAGAGTCTGTCCCTCAAAACCACAGGTCTTTCATTTACTTGGTGGTTTGGGATTTTTTGTTTGTTGTTTTTAAATTAAAATACTATATTTGGGGGTTCTTGTATGTATTTGTTTTTTCTGCCATCATGGTGAAGCTGCAAACATTTTCATGTTTTTCTCTAATTTGGTGCCAGCATCAAACTGGAAACTTTTTTTTTGTTTTTTTTAATGAAAACCAAGATTCTGATGAAATACAAGACCTGTGGTTTTTAGGAAAAACAAAGTATCACAAGATTTGTCATAAAAAACACAAGGTTGGCAACAGTAACAATCTTATGTACAGTAGCCTATTTATAGGTGCACTCACAAGTCTGCAGACATATTTCTGCTCTGCAGTAACAAACCTAGGAAGGAAAAAGGCTTGGCAACAATTATCACAGATACCTGTCACATTTTAAGTCAAGAACAAAATGAAAGTGGCATAAAACCCAAATCCTTATCTGGCAGAAATCAAAGAGGATCCAACTGCAGTCACATAAACAACAAATTACACAAAATGAGATTCTGGTCCTAAAACTCTGTAACAGTCCTAAAAAATCCTGAAGTCCTAAAAACCAAAGGCTCGGCCGTGTTACAAAGGGCACTTCTGTGTACTGGGCAGCAAAGGGAGGGATACATATTCCTTCAAACATCCAGGGGGATACACACCCCTCTGCCCCCAGGCCAGAGCCACAGCAGCACACAGCTGCCCTGACGGGTGTCTCTGACACTGTACTTGGGATTTTCACACCCTTCAGTGGCTCTGTCACCTGCTCAGTAATTTCCTTCACTGAACAGCTCCTTTGCTCCTTACAGGCTGAGTTTTAAGTTAATATCCACCTCCAACTCTTCTGGCTCCTGTCCTCCTGTGGCTGTCTGCTCACAGGACACCCTCTGGGGGTTAGCACAACCCCACAGCATGGACTGGGGAATGTGGCTCTTTTTTTGATTGTCTGAGAGCAATTCACACATAACATGACAATGACATTGCTCAAGTCCAAACTCCTAATATCAATACTAAATCTGTTTTTATACAAAAGCAAGGAAACCTTTCAGACATATTTAGAAGACACAGCTGTTTGACTTTTTTTCAGTTACCTATGAAGAAATGCATAGCTTAATTCTTTCTGAAAAGAGAAATGTGTTGCCTGCAAGCTTCACAGCAAAAGCAGAGCTCAGCTTGTCAGCCACCAACTCTTTGTCCACACAGTTAAGTAACTGTGACACAGAGATGTTAATCACCGTTTTAGTATTTTCTCTTTGGAAGAAATGATGCTGATAAGCTCAAGTACAAGTGACAGCTATCAGAGAGCAGGATGGTTACTGTACTTCCATTTTCTATAGCCCAAATTCTGCCAGCCCAGGTTAGCAGAGGCTTGTTCATGTGCACTAGGGTGCTCAATCAAGAATCACATAAACAAAAGAATAATTAAGGAATTTCCCTTACAATATTCTCTTACTTGAGAAAGAGTAAGTTCTGTAATTTCACGATGTTGGGCCTCCCACTTTCAGGCAGTCTCGAAACTGCATCCCCAGTGGATCTCAGAACACCAACCCTGCAAAATATACTTCCCTTCAGTTCTTCAGGCTCCACCTGTCCCAAACAACAAGATTAAACAGAAGCCATGATTCATTGGGAGGTCCTGGCAGAAAAGACTTAAAAAGGTTATTTGGAGCTGCTTTCTGTAGTCAGTGAACTGGCAGCTGGGGAAATGCTGCGAATGCACAGCTCCCTTCCAACAAGCTCCCAAAATGATGAGCCTGCCACAGTCTTTACTGAAATTACAGGAGAGCAAAGGGGACAGAAACTTGTTTCTTCACACAGTCCTTTGCAGAAGCAAGGCTACACAGAAGGGCTGCTCTGACTAGTAATACACTCTGCCTGATAATACACTCTGCCTGACAAGGCAGCCTATATTCCATGGAGCACACTTGCACATTATCCATTATTGAACACTTAAGCACAAAGCAATCTCATTGTTGCAATGAAAACAGTTCCTATAAAACCATCTATGCAAGTGTGATGGGTTTTCTCCACAACGTTTTTACATTACTCTTCCAGCCTTCCCCTTTCACACCAGCTGCAGACGAACTACTCGCTGGCCTTGATGCTTACAATGTTGGATGTGATAGGAACAGACTAGACATTGTTTTAACACAGGAAGGTTAATTTAAAATAACCTTCCTAAGCTGTTCATACTGCAAGACAGCAACATTACAAAGAGAAGACAGGGATTCATAAATAGGATCAGCTTTCAATTCTCAGAGCAGTGGTAGCAGCACTTGTCATGAACACTCTGTGCCGAGTCTCCAGGGAAGTGCAGCTTCAGCTGCTGCTTCCACAGCTCCTCCTGTCAGTCATCCACAGAAGCTATGCCAGCTTTTCCTACTGAAGAGCCTTGCTCTTCACCTCCTAAAGGTAAATGCTACCACAAGAGATGAAAGGCAGAAAATGCTCTGTAGCATGTCTGCTACTGTATTTCAGCACCAGCTGGCTTTTGATGTATCCATATCCCCCAGCAAATGAACCAGCCTTTGAAATTAGGCTGATTGTTATAAAACCATCATTTAAAGAAACCTTAGAACGATTTAAGAAAAAAATCCAGGACTTACAGTCACACACATTTATTAGAGACAACCAAAAATCACTACTTAAATGCTGTGTAAGTCCTGGTGTAAAAATATTTTGAGGGATTTTTGTCATCTTAGTCTCTACTTCCACATGACTGACCTTAACTTTGCATCCTCCCCTTTGAACAAAGCAGGAATAATATCTCAAAGTGCTCAGGAGATGAGACTAGCCAAAAAGTTACACTGCCTTCAGATGCAGCAAAGGATTAGAATTCCTGAAGTTGCCATGGACTTTGTCAAGGCCTTTTTAAGCATAATTAAATCTGTTTCTTCCTCATGCTCAACCTTCTTACAGGTCCACAAAGACAGTATTTAGGCAGCCTTGCATGATGGTCACTCCAAACTATTTTCTTGAATCCTACAATGAAAAGACTGCTGAATGTTGTTTTCCAAATGCCATAAAAATATCATACTGAGTTAAAAAGGCCAGGGATTGTTTTGAACTACCCCTGTGAAAAGCTGCCTGTTGCTTACTCCACAGCCACCTTTTTAGATTAACACTGTGAGCTTTTTCTTCTAGTTTTAGAAAGCTATAATCCAGAATTAATGTTTTCATGAAAATATGTCAGAGGGGAAAATGAACCATATAACTGTCATGGAATCATCACAAAAGCCCAGAAGTTTAAGGCTTGTCTCTGAGGCTCTGCTAGAGCAAAAAAAAAAAAAAAAAAACTCCAAGGTAACAGTTCACACTGGCATAAATCATTCAGAAGGCAGTGATATAACAGTGATTTATTCATTACCTTGCTTATTACTGTGTAAAAGAATCATATGAAAAATTCTGGAAAGAGCTGTCCACAGATGGGAAAAAGCCAGCACTGAACTGGTGATGATGAACAGTCTGTCTCCTCCTGTAATTCCACCTGAGAAGATGCAGATTTTAGCTGTGCTCTGTGGCCACTTCACAAAAAAAAAATCTTGTAACAGTACTGAATTCCCCTCCTCCTCAGGGGGTAGCAAACCTGTGTGAGCACATAGGAAATACAGGGCTTCTGACTAAAGTTTTATTTTTGCTGCCTGGGGAAATTATTATTTATTGCCACCCTTTTACACCAGCAGCTTTTCTGGGAGAAAAAAATGCATCCAGATGGCTCACTGGAGTAGAGTGAGACATATCATTTTGTAAGGGTGAAGGATAAGGCTTTTACAAGGTCATGAAAATACTACAGAATTTTGTCTTTTTTTTCTTTTTTTTGGTTCAAATTCCAGAATCAGCAAGTCTTAACACAGATAAGTAGTTTCAGTAAAAAGAAGTAAGATGATAATAAAAATATTCCTCTAAAGAATCAGTGGGGTGTTATACAGTTGGATCTCTGGTAAAATAGGAAATTAAGGAGGAGGGATGAAGGGAAGAAAGGATAAATTAATGAATAAATAAATAAATAAATAAATAAAATTTCCTGTAGGAAAACAACATCTGTTGAAATAGAAAATATCTGTCAAACAGCCCAAACCACACTATTTCATGGTATCTATTTTTTCCTCCCATTAGTCATGGTTTGCAGGAGTTTTATAACCATGGAATGATGCAGCTGTAAAAAAAAAAACCAAACCTTTTCAGTTTATTAAGAGATGATATAAAAATAAATATTAATTTTTATCTTATCTACTTTTGAGTAGATCCAAAGTAGCAGAAAACAAATCAAAAAGCACACACTCACAACAGAGGATATGAGTAAGCCACATCAAGCAGATAAGAGACCAAACTTCAGACACGCTGCTAAGTCAAATTGGTATTTACATGTAAATATTTTATCTTGCACGTAAACTATTTGTCTCAACACCAACATCAGCGAGGCCTACACAGAAAACTCACGTTAGCACTGAAAGTGTTTTCCTTCTCAGGGCTGTACTGAAGCAGCACATCACAGATACTGCAGATTTGAGAAGTAAAACTGGTGAAGAATAACACAACATGAAAAGTACACACTTTTTATCATTATCCCAGCATATCTATGTATGGTTTAAAATAAGAGATTCTACTCCAAGGACCAATTTCAAAACATTTTATGAATACCAAAGGACTATGTGCCAACATTACAACAGGTCCTAAAAAACCCTCATCCCTGTTTTCATGACTGTCCTTCTCCTATACATGATCCAACAAAGAAAACTACACTCTCTTGCCTAGTTTCAACTCTTGGGTTTTCACAGGCAGTCTGGTATGAACAAGAACTGAAATGGATCAGAAGATATGTGAGAATTCAAACGATGCATTAAAAAAAAATGGTGCTGACAAAATAATCCAGCTCATTCACATCCTCTCCTCCACATGCTCTTCTGTTTCTGCTTCCAAAGGAAACTAGCAAGAAGCACAAAAAAGTTTACACAGCATTCTGAACCAAACTGAAGCTAGAAAGGAGAAACCCTAACAGAAGAAGCAAAACTACCAGATACCTTCCCTGAAGAATTTAGGCTGATATGATCAGGGCCAGGAGAAGTCACTTCAGCTCCCAATTTGAGTTCTGCTGCCAAGTCACACTGTGAGAGGTTTTAAGCAGACCTGCAAGCTTCTAGTCCCATCTGTAAATGGTACTTGTCTGGCACTAGGTTTAAAAATGAAAAAAACATTTCAGACAGATATATTTGAGGAAGCCCTCTCTAACCAAGAGTGCTGTTTTACTTCCAGAGTTTTCAAGTACTATGTACTTCCTGCATAAAGTATGGGAAGAAAATGGATGTCTAGTTTCTCACTTATATTGGAGATACTCACTCCCCTCACCTAGTCTGTGGAAACTGAAGATTTTAATAAGGTATGTTCTAAGGAGGGAAAATAAGACAAATCTTGCTCAGCTTTTTGCAATGCTGTCTTCCAAATATGCTGGGTTTTGCCCTCTGATTTAAAGAAGACATATAACTGCTTTAAATAACTGTTTACATGAGGAATGGAGTAAAACAAATAGTTTAGAAATTCCTAATAGGCTTACCTCTATTTACATATAGCTAACTATGAAAAGTATGAGTAAAAAACAAATATATTCCATAAATCAATTTAAAAACCAGTCAAAACCAATAAAGAGCTAAATTCAGTGTATGGTTTATTTGCAAGAAGCTAGCTAACCAGCTCTTACTGTAACTACATGTGACAAATCAGAAATAAACAAATTGACTTGGGAGCTCCTAATCCTTATGACAGGACATTCATCAGGGCATTAAATTTTAAAAATTGAGACCAATTGCAGTGAATAAGTCTCTTTTTTATTTCAATAAATCAACTATTTTCTCTGTACAAAAGTTGGAAAGGCTTAAGTTTATTAAAACATAAGCCACAAACAGAGCATGTAAGAAAAATGGTATCAAAGAACAAAGTCAAGATGAAATTTTGCATCTGCTGCGTATAAAATACTCCACCCGCGCTCGGCTGTGTCAGGAGAGGAGGGGCAGACACAGCTACTTATTTCTGCTGAGAGTTCTTTGCTTCTCAGCGTGCTCCACGATTTTTTCTTCCACATACAGCCCCTTTCTCTTCCTCACTGCATTCATGTACTTGCGGGCCTGGTTCTCCGAGTCTGCCTTCTCCCCAAAGTGCAAATACTCCTCCTCAGTCGTTGGGACCCAGAACGGGTCACTTGAAATGACCTACAAAAGGAAAACAATAAAAAACAGTCAAGTAGTGCAAAAGTTTATTAGCATATTTCAAGTTATCAACTGCTGAAGTAGAGAAACAAAAGTAGAGCAGCTCAAGTTGTCTGGAAAGGCTGAAATTAGCTATGGAAGCAGAAAACAAGAGTTAAGACACACTCTGCAGCTCTTGCCCTAAGAAGTCCACAATAACTTTTCCAATTCAGCTGCAATCATCTGCACAGTTTTTTCTACAAGCAATTTCACCTGACCATCAGCAAACAGTGCCAAATAACGTTTGGAAAATTCTCAATTTTCAAGTGAGAACTCCTTATTTAGACCATTACCGCACAACAATTGTATTAAAGTTTGTCAGAACTGAAGATTTCTGCTCACTTCTGTGCCCTATGTTTTCCAATCCCAATCTTGAGTTGGACAGATGGCTTAAAAATCACTGTTTCTGGTTCTAACATTTAGCAGAGCTGCTCTTGCAGCTTTGTAGCCCTCCTTTAGAACAGATTTTAGATCTAACATGACCAGATTATACCTGTACATGCCTTTATTTTCAGTTCATCCTATATATCCCACACTTCTGGACTACCACAGAGGGTATTACACAGAACCCTAATTTGAACATTAAGAAGGGATGGAATTGACCATATATTGTTACACAGGTTCTACTGTAAATTCCAAAAATACTAATTTTACTTGATTGCAGATTTCCTCAAAAAATGCAGTTACAGGTAAAATATTTTTACTAAAAAAAGGCAAATATTCATTTCTTAAACAAAATCCTCATCAAAAAAAGCAGTCCAGACAAGTATTAGTTACTGCCAGAACCATGATAGTTGTAACAACTGAGGATATTAGTCTATAATAATTTCTGAAATATTAGCACTAGCACTAATAACTGACAAGGAGAGAACAAGTTTTCCTAAATTACTGACTTCAGCTTAATGCTATAAGCCTTTTCTACCATTGCAAACTTTTCTTCTGACAAATCCTTTCAATTTACATATGGTAGTTCAACCTAAGCAAAATTTCCTAAAGCTCAGGTTACACAAACTAGCAAAAAGAGAAATTTAAAAATGATGACTGAAGATGGACAATCTTCCCCAGAAACATCAACAACTGTGGAGTCCTTATTTAATACCTCATATTAAATAACTCCCAACACAATCACACAAATTACACTTCATGGGGAGTTAGGAGAGTGACTATGGCAGCCTAATTTGTTGTAGGCAATACTGTAGGTTCAATCTTGCAAAAATGGGGTAAAGCTAAACCAACAAAACTAGTTCTAGTCTGCTACAGTTAAGCACATGCACAGACTTGTTAAGTGGGTATTACTGGTGCTGAAAGTGACAGCCAATCTCAATTATTTACATGGGAAATGACGGTGCACAGGGCTGTCTGGCTGAAAACCAAAAGCAAGTAGAGCTCAGAAATAAACAGTCTGAAACTCAGCTTTCCAAATTTTCCTGTGTTTATTTTTTGCCATAAACGTAAGGACTGTCTAACCACAGAAAAATCTGCTGGAGTCATACCCACTCTGGTGTCTTGCACAGGGCCTTATAACCAATGCATAGAAACTTAAAGGTGACTCCTTGACAGCTTACATCAATAAAAAAAATGGTCCCCACTCTATGAGCATTTGAAAGTTTCACCATTATTTTATGCACTAGAAATAGAGAAAAAAGGCAGTGAAGATTGCATGCTGACTTAATGATGTTGTTGTGATGCTCATCCTGAAAATCTTAATGATGTAAAGCTACCAGGGACTTCCCCTTTCATGATCTCTCTAAAGAGGCGAACAAACAAAAACTTCCAAGTCTAAGAACACGTGAAGAAGAAAAGGTGATTCATGCTCAATGGATTTGCTTTAGACTACTACTGAGAGAGGTTATGCAACTACAAACTGCTAAATTAAAGATAGTTACTATGCCCTTTGATGACATTTTTTTTTTAATTGGCAAGAAATGTAACACCCAGAAATTATGCCCAGAGAGAAGCGGTGAGAAAGCGGTTCTTGAAGAACGAATATAACAGAGTCCAAAAGTATACAAAATTGAACTTACAGATATAATCTACCTGTAAATATTTAGATACTATAGTGATGGATGTTTAAGAAAATGCCCAGGTTTTACAGACTGGCTCTTCAATAATTGATGAAAGACTTGCTCTACTGAAGTTCTACACTGGACATTTCTTCCAATGACAAGAATGCTTTATGCTTCAACAGGTCTCAGGGAAGCCAGCATAACAGCAGGTTTAAATGTACTATTTAGTATTTATTAGCCAGCAAGGGTAAACCTATTTCAGCACAGTGTTACAGAACCCAGAGTGAACCTTTACTGCTACATGATGCAGAGCAGTGCTGTGAAGAGGTTAATTAGGTTTCAAAGAACTACCTCAGGAGCTAGCTTGGCTTACCAACACTACAAAAGATGAATTAACCAGCACGTGTGTTACCATGCTGTGGTAAGCATAGGGAAAGAGGAACCTGGGCCATCGTCTTTAAGAAGTCACTGTAACCCTATTATGACACACAGGGGTGTTACTGACACAGTGACCCCAAAAAAAAAGCAGTAAGTTTTCTTTTTTTGAAAGTTCTGATTCTGTAAGTGAAGGCAAAAGCACAAACTAGATGTTCCTCTTTATCCATATCATATTAATGCATCAAGGCAAATGTTTACAGCAGGTGGCATCCATCATTCCCCATGCTCTGTTAATACAGTGCAAGCATGCAAAAGAAGAATGGTCCCAAAGCATTGTCCTCAATTTCCTTACAATGGGAACTGTCAGAATGGTGGGTCTGGGTTTCCTGGAATCAGAGCTAAGAAGCTTTTTAGGTCCTGAGCTATTGTTTGTATTCATGGGAATCACACAGGGATGGTTCTGGAATTTGTAACAGGCATTGAATTTTTGTCTGGATGAAGCCCTCAGTGATGAATTAGATTCTAAATGGATCATTCTTTCTGGAATATGGTATAGTTATTTCACAAAGGGCATTTACTGTGGATCTGAAAAGATCCACAGGATCAAAGCAGAACAGACATCCAAAAACATTATTTGTTCTATGTTGCATGCCACTCTTAACTTAAAATTATTTAAATGTTTCCATATACTACTTTTTCAGTACAAAACTAAAACATATAGCCTAAGACTCCTCCTAAGATCAGAAACATGATAGCATCTTGACAACACTTCTTCAAAAAGTTACATTCCTAAACAAAAACTTCAATCAAAAGAGAACCAGACATTCAAAATAATGTACCTTCCACAGATGAAAAATCTTGAAGTGACTGAAGCAATTCAGTTAACCTTCTATCAAAAGTCTACCTCTCTCTCTCTCTGCCAGTGTGTTGAGTGTCCACAACACACTGGGAGCCACTGAGCAGGGGAGATAAGAAAGTTACCACAGCCAAACCTTATGTTCCAAGTATAACAGACAGAAGATATCAAGAGGCACTAATATTAGGAATAAGACTATGTAAAACCAATGATATTATGGTATTGTTAGCACTGTGATAAAGTACATTTTCAAATACCACCACACTGTGTGTGACATGGTAACTGGAAAATTTAGCACACCTTTTCTCCAGGAATGTTTCCTTTTAACAGCATGAACTAGCCAGTGGCCTCTGCTTATTTATTACTCAACACCAGAATTCTCTGACAGGGACAACATCAGCCTTAACTGCAAACAGCCCAGCACACACACGATTACTCCAAGTGTACACGACAAAGTGCTTCCTCCTTAACACAACCAAGTATTTACATATATCTGCAAGGCTCTTCTGAAACACATTTATTTCAAAAAGTGAACTATAAATTGAGATCCGTGCAGTGGATCACTGGACCAGCATTTATTCTATTAGAAAACAAGCATGTTCTCTAAATGTGCCCATATAAAATGCAACACAGGAAAATGAATCGGTCCACAGCAGCTGACACAGTTCTTAAATCCGTTATTGCAAACACAATGCCTAAGTGATGGAAAAGTTCCTATTAAAGGAGAATTGAAATTAAGGAACATTCTAAATTAACCTTCATTGATTTTATTTCTAGAAGTCTTGGGTGATATAATTTGTTTAAAGTATGATTATAAGCACACCCGTAGAATTCCATTATGCTTAAAAGAAAAATAAAAACTCCCAGTCAAATACATGAAGCTTATCCCATCGGTCACTGCAGAACCACTCTAGGTATAAATAAAACTGTTCCTAATGTGGTCAGCTGGGATTAGGTATTTCAAAAGAAGTGAATAGATTACTTCAAATATTGTAAGTGAAGGGTATTCTTTAGAAGAAGAAACCATTCTAAAGCAAGATGTTTCATTAAATATAACAACTATTCAAACCAACACACCCAAACAATGAAATCTCATAAGACTTGTTTAGTAAGAGCATCCAGAGTAGCACAGGCAAAAGAGATGTCACTCTCTTTTAGCTTAACAACTACACATTAATTATTCAAGCTATAAATGCTTGTAATTCTATGAGAAACATAATCTCAATACCTGTAATAATAATCAATAAAAACAAAAATATTATGAGCATACTGTGTTAATACTGACAGATGAAAGAGTGAGTACTAATCCTGCAAATGATTATGTAAGCTAATCAAGCTTTTCAGTAAGACTGAGTTAGACATGTCTTCAGCAAGGCATCCTCTTGCAATTCAAGAGGACTTGGAATTTTAAGGCTTAATTTGAGGATGATTTATTATTTGCATTTCAGTGTCATCCAGATGGCTCCAATAGTGATCCTGGGTCCCATTGTCTAGTGTATTTCACAAAATGATAGTAAGAAGCAGTTTCTGCCTAAGGCAGCCTAATTATGCAAAACAAGGTTGAGAGAAGCATCAAAAGCAAACAGAAGGGATCTGCTTAGTTCATCCAAAAGGTCAGACAGATTTGGGAACACAGCCATGCTCCGAGCAGCATTTCCCCTACTGGTCCTTACTGTCCGATGAAGACAGAAAATTTCTTTTGAGCCAAATACCATCAGTGTGGAAAAAGCTTTAGCTGGACCATGAACAGGAAGAGCAGTCTTACATTGTCTGATGGAGACTTTTAAGACCAGCAAGCAACATTATGGCTTTTGTGAACTGCTCAATAAGAAATGCCGAGAAACACTAAATTTAATATGACTGGGCACTACCACCAGAAGCCATCAGCAAGCCAGGAAAAATATTACACCAGAAGTTCTTTCTTGAGTTAAAAAAAAAAAAAAAAATCACAATAACTATTACGCACAATTTCAAAGATGATACGGGCCCCAGTGGATCAGAATCCTCTGTAACTTTGAAAATTTGATGGCAGAAAGGTATTTCAAGAGTATTTAAAGTTCAAAAGGTGTCCATCACCTAGTAATGACAATTACATAGCAACAGACTGTGCAACTGAAAAAGGTACAGCTGATATGCACGTCTGAGATGGCTGAAGTGGCCCTGAAAAACAAAAAGTTTAAGGGTAAACTTCCTTTCAGGTAAAACAGCAGAACCTTGCAGAGGTGTATGTGAATAGTTACCTGCTGCTTTTCATGAAAACTGTATGTAATATGCTGGGTAATGCTGCACAAGTGGTTCTGCATTGAGCACAACCAAACTGAAGATCACTTGGGTACTGGCAGTGTGCTTCCAGAACAGAGAATATCCTACATGAATAGGATACCCTGCAGATACCCTGCAAGTAAAAGAAGTGTCCAAAACTTCCCCATAATTCAGAGCTTCCACTCACAATATATAATGGGGACTGCCAAGGCCTGAAAATGCCAGGTTAGATACAAGAACTCCTCTTCCAAGAAATATTATAATATGAACATTTACACAGTTAGCTATAAAATAAACTCATACAAGTTTATTTTGGCTCAAGAGCATCATCCTTGTTTGTGTCTCAAACAGTGACAGCTAAGCTTTAGCCTTGACTTCAGCCAGGAGCTGTTAACGGGAATTTGGCAACTGGAAATAAAAAAAGGAGATGTGAGGCTCTACTGCTGCATTTTTTCCTATTACTTAAGAAACACGTATTGAGAAAGAGAATTAAAGCCACACCCCTACCGCTTTTATTTACTGTTTCAATTAGCTTCAGATGTCCTTGCCAAAACAATGAGCTTTTCATATGTGAAAGGCTCCAGGTTACTCCTCAAATTCATTTATGCGCCTAACTAACTGTCACTGGTGCAATAATGTATGCAAAATTACAGTTCCAACCTAGAATAGATTCTCTCTCATTACCTCAGCCTGCTTCCTGTTTAATGCAAACCTAACAATCTCATCCAGCAATTTCTATATTAAGCCCCATCTTCTGAGCTGTAAAATGACTTACAATTCAAAAGGCATGAATTAAAATTCAGAATATGAAACTTCCACATCCAGAAGCCTCACATTCCTAGCAATTATTACACACAGCCCTTCTCTTACCTTTCTCCAGAGCCCTAAGGCACGTTCTAAGCACTACTGTACTTAGAAGGGATAATGACAAAGAATTCTTACTAAAAATGTGTTTACAGTTCACTCATGCCCCCTCAAGATTAAAAGCATGTTTAATAGTTAATCTCCATGCAATTTAAAAGATGTGATTTAACAGGAATACTATACATTTCACAACTTTACAACTAGTAGATGTCTCTGACAATTCTTGCTGAAAATTTAATCAGCATCTGAATAGAGCTACGTGCATTTTTTTTTTTTTTTACTTTTAACACAGATTTCCGAAATGGGATGAGAGTTCCATTTTTCTAAGGACTTTGCAATCACAAATACCTTCTTGTTCAAAACCTTATGATTAAGATAAAATAACATAACTGAGTGAAAGATTTAACTGCAAAGAACTCAGAACAAAAGAAACAGGCCCAAACAAAAACATACATTAACTGAAGGTGTATTATTAAGTCAAAGTTTAAAAAAATACAATTAGTTCAAAATTATACCAAAGCTAAATGTTTTAAACAAACAATTAAATAAGAAAGTTTATATTGAAATCTAAGAAAGTACTGCCAAGTAAACCCAACACATCCAACGTTTGCCTAACTTTAAAAATTAGTTTTTTTAAGCTGGGACTAAACTGAAAGCTCCCACTAATGGTTACTTGGTGCTGTCCTTTACAGGCAGGAATAAATTGCATAAGCATGCCAGAAGAAATTAATAAAAAAGGAGTATCTGACAGGATAGACCTCGATATATGTATTGCTCCATCCCTTGGAGCTGGAGCAATCTGAACTATACAAAATCCATTCATTAACTGAATTTAAAATAAAAGGCAATATAATGTCCACAGAGACCAAAATGGCTTAATTTGAATGTAAGCTCTATCACTGACCTTCCTGTGTTTATAGAGTCTACAAATCATGGTAATGAAACACAATAAAAGAGTGAACTCAAACCTCCAATTTTTAAACATACTCTATGCATGTGATTTCCATCAGACGAAGTGTTTGGGAGTTTAAAAATCCCCCAAACTATTTCACTTTGTGTAAAATATGTAACACTTGGTGTAAAAATGTTGTGTAACAATGCATTAGAAGGAATTTGTGTGGACAAATACATATCTCAGGTACCCAGCTAATGAGCTGAGCACACTGAGAAAACACCAGCAGCACAGATTCATTTAGAATGCCACGGAAGGGTTTGGAGAGTGCACAGTTAAAGCAGCAGTCACACTCACAGTAACACAGTTTTAACATTAAGGAAAAAAAGTTTAAGATTACACAAAGTTCACATCATATTATCTTACACAACGATGCATTAAATAGTGGGATCCAAATAAAATGCTGGTGTTTATCATGTAGATACATATACCATAATTCATCAGTAAAATGATAATGTCAAAGTCATGCCCAACACCTGATGCAAATTTGTGCAGAATTCAAGGAGAAGAAGAAACAGAAGCTGAGATACAACCCATTTCTCATGGTTTCTCTGTCATGCTAACATTATAGATTCTAAAAATTGTATTTATTTAGAAATTGTCTTGACAGTGTGAGAGTAACATGCACTTCTTTTGCCATCACTGCACAGAGATAATATTACTAGTACCTTAGCAAAAGGCTTATTTTATCACAAAAATACGTGAGTATGGCTTTCATGGAGACAAGAAACCAAACCCAACCCTCCCCCAGTAACAGATTCCCCAGGAGGAAAGGTGACTGGCTTACACAGTAATTTTCCTACTACCAATGCATTTAACACACTAGCTGCAATTATTAATCTCTCTTGGAGGCCAGTTTTAGAAAATGTTGCCAGTTGTTCAAATCTCCCTGTCCTATGCACATCTCTAATGACGTGTGAATATTTTCTGATGTGAAATTCGTAACATCTGAGAGTGAATGCACATGCCAAGGCTTGGGGGTAGAAGGGGAGGCCCGAGAGCCACAGGGTTCATGTTTTGCTTAGTGCTGGAGCACAGGAGCTACAAATCCTAAAGAAACTGGCACAGAACAATGGTTAGCTGGAATTGACATCCTTCTGGCTGGGATTCCTTTAGGGGACTGATGTCAGAGGTTCAGACAAAAGACCACTAAAGCCACAAAACCTCACCAGCAGCACTTCAGAGGAGACCATCCAGAACTAAGGAGCTTACTGCACACAGTACAGCCAACACTCACTGGTTTCAGGTACCTGATCTGTCATCAAGATCCCTGTACTCAAAAGATGCAGTTTTTTTGTGTGTACACCATCTGTGAAGGGTTGTCCTTTTTTTTTTAATTTTTGCATTCTGGGCAGCTGTTTTTCCTTTTGTGGTTCTATGTGAAGTTGGACTTAGTTACAAGAATATTAAATGAACCAATACAGGGGAGGAGAGCTGAGTCCTTGGTGCCTGCCTTTACTAACACTGGTAAGGCACCACTGCCAAGCAAGACATAATGTACTTTTCCAAGTGTACTGTTTCAAGCACTCTTTCAAATCCTCTTCCCAACTTTTTTGTTAGCATGTGGCCAGTTTGCAGAGGTCCTCCTTTTCCATTATCATCCACATAAAACTCCTGATGCAATTACCACAGTTACTAACAAAGAAACACAGTTAGTGGAGTATTTTACAGATACTACCTACGGGGACAACTTAGCTGTGGATGAAGAATCCACATCCTGTGAAAAAGCAGCACATACTTCAGAGAAAGACTGGTAAGCAGTCCATAGCTGGCAACTGCAGGGAGTGCCACAGACCTCAAAAACCTACACTGGGTTGCACTCAGAGATTTGACATTTGAGTTGACAAAATAAATCAGAAGATCAAAGACTTTTTTTTCTTCCATTTACAAAAGATTCTATTGTTTTCTAACATCAAATAATGAACACTTGACCAAAACAAACAAACAAACACCCCCAACCAAACCCAGAAAAACCTAGACTTTGAAGTTATTTTAAAAATATAAGGTGAAAAGTTGATACCCACTGACTTTCGCCCTTGAAGCCATTTTTAACTTCTTCAGTGGAGTCTTCTGAGGAGTCTGACAATGCAGGTGTGTTTGTCTTGAACAAGGAGCTCTGATTTACAGCCTTTTCTTTTTCTCCCTGAAGAGCTACTCTCCACCTCATAGGAACAAACCAGGCTGCACTTTCAGCTGATGACACTCTTGATTAGTTTTCCTATTTCTTACTTGCTTTACATCTTCACATTCAACTCTTCACTTCTTTAAGTGACAAGGATGACCAAAAGGAATGATTTTGAGGACACCACTACTTACTATGAGCACACTTAATTTTGAAAGAATTAGATCTATTCGATTTTGAAAGCTGAAAATTTATGTTGGCCTGGAATACAGAAGGTGCCTGCTAGACCTTAAGAGGTTAACTTTCATGTGCTTTAGATTTACTGATACATTTATTTTCTTGTGTTGGGGCTGTTTTGTGGTTTTGATTTTTTTCCCATTCCCCAAACAAGTTTACCAGAGAACACAGGAAAAAGGGCACATAAATTCAGGAAAACACATCTATAAAGAAGCAGTGTCATTTATGAAAGACTTACTTTCTACTGAAATAAAAAAGCATCACATCTAAACCAAATATAAATACATTTGTGAACAGCATATCTACAAAGAAAGAAATATTTTAAGGTTCTTTTTCTCATTTCAAAAAGGAATTAATCAAATATATTGACCAAAACTTAACCTTTTTTTGCTTATTATTCCAGTCTGCCACATCTACAGGAAACAGATCACCAAAACAGATGGAGTGAATAGATATTTTTACCTCCCAGTGGCTGAACACCAGCTGTGGACTGGCCAGGCCACTGGTTCTCTTCCTGATTTCATCAGCAAAGCCAAAGCTTTCTGCTACTGGCAGGACTGCCTTAATAATAAACACGTCCGTCCCCTCTTTCATCTCCTCGTGCAGCACTCTGCCTTCCCTTTTGGACAGCACAGCATACACACGACCTGCAGAGAGACAATTCTCATCAGCTCCCAACACAGTCACCTTCTGCACCATGAAGAGAAATACATCAATATTTGTTCACGAAGGTTCGGCTTTAAGTAAAACGCGGAACTTTTTTTGGCTAAAATTCTTTTTTGTAAGCCAATCAATTAAATGGACACACTAAATTCAAACAACATATTCTGCCACACAATGTGCAGAACCATCTGAGTAACATTTAATACATTATTACTGCTGGATGAATCCATCTATGTCCGTTTCGTACAATCATATGACTGTTTTAAAAAGGCACTTTGCCAGATTATGTGCCTAACTTGCTTTTTTTCTTATAACCAAATATTTGAGAATTACTAAACAAATATTTTGTGTTTTAGGAATTGTATCTAAGCTACTGTAAGGAATTTGCTTGGATCACCATATCCCTACATGGTACTTATTCCAGATAGTGCAGTGCTAATCTAATCACAAAAAAATAGTTTATCTGAAATACTATGTATTTATTATGTTTAATGAGTTCAATTGGTTTGTTAATAAATTCAGCCTTAAGTTAGTCATGAATAATTTCAATTTTCTTTTCCAAGTAATAGTCAATCTATTGACATATGGTATATATGTCATGAAAGTAGCTGTGAAAATGCCTGTGTTTGACTTCATAGTAGGTAAATGTTTTCAGAAGTATTTTACAGACAAAAACTAACAAATACATTTGTGTTGATCAAGATAATAAGCACACAAGAAAAACATTTAAAAACACTGTGTTCCACTCTCCCTGTTCCTCTCCTCTGCTTCAGTTTGAGTTATTTTCACTGTCAGAAAGGTCTGACGGAAAAGGTTTTATACTCTGAGAACACAGAAGACTCCACTTTCCCAGAAGCTACCATCTTAGAAATAAGCAGATCAATATTAATTATATCAACCTTCACAGGGTATCAATGTATGGAATGCCAAAGGAAAGAATAAAGATACAAAAGCCAGTAGTTTGACACATGTCAACTACCAAGCCTGACTGGACAGAAGGCCTGATTTTCACTCCTCCTAATGAGGATGCAATTTATCAGCTGAAGTTTCCACAACAAAAATTAAACCCATGAATTTGTAATGAACTAAGTGCATGACCATGGCTATTACAACACAATTCACATTCATTAGACTGTACTAAGTTGTTTGCATGTCTGAGTCCTAAATTACACTCATTAAATATATATATATGCACTAAAAAGCCATGTTTCCATTGGGGTTTACAGCACAATTGATGAGCCAATGCACGTTTATTACTTCACTGTAAACAATCATGCTTTGGGGTAGTGAGTATTTTGGAAAACAGCAATTTATACAGTGGTTTTGAGGTTTAAAAATTGGTACCTGGCTTACAGCTTGATATAGAGACTCAGAAGTACTGTGTCAATGTGCTTCTGGAACAGCAACATGGAACAATACACAGGCCAGCTTTGACAGCTACTAGGAATCTTACACATCAGAAAAAAGCCTGAAATGCCAAAGTTCCCTGTCATAGTAGGGGATGTTTAGGGTAATGTGCCCATAAGCCCATGGCAGCAGAGCCTTTACCAGGCCTACCACAGGGTACCTCCAGCAAAGAACAGGATCATGCATCTGCACAAAACAGCTGCTCACTCAAAGGCACTTCCTTTCATTACAGCAACTGTAATTTTTGGTCTTTGGACTCCAATCAGTATGATTATGTGCGCAACAGTTGAGATTTTTTTACGAGTAACCAAGTATTTAATTATTGTACATGGGATATGCTGCAATTTCTGTCATGATTAGTACAAAGAAAAATTGCTGATAGCTTAAACACATCGTAAGGTAGTTTTAAAGAAAACTAACTTGGTGCTTTGGATCAGATTCAGCATGCAAGCAACTGCCATGGAAAACTCCAAGAACAAATACAGTTAAGTAGTGTCATAAATAGGTCATAAAAGCGAGTTTAAGTAGGTGTAAGTGGTAAGGTAATATAAGTGGTAAGGTAATATAACTGATACCATTTGGCATGTGCTGGATTGAGCAACCTGCATACCAGAAGGATACAGATGCTACTTAAAACATAAAATCACCAACTGGACTGCAACAATAATTTAATGCTCCTTTTCCTGAGTTTATTTCTGTATTATTGTATTAAAATATCTTGATATGGCATTTGCTAAGATCTTGTACTCCCTTAATAAACTCCCTTCTCTTCATGGAATTTATGCTTAATTATGAGGCACAGTGTTGATATTCATGGTTACTGAAGCTGGTCTCATAAAAATTTCATAGAAAGGCAACATCTTGCATTTCAAAAAGGTGTAGTATTGTTTTTTATGCCTGTGGTTCAGAAAAGCAAGAAGAATGCTGAATTCTTATTCAGAATAGTGTAAATATTATAGGCATTAGAAAGACATTGGAGAATCTACTGGAGAACTATAAAAGACTCCTGACAAAACCTTTAATGAAGTTACACCTTCTGATTCAGTCTCATTTGTAAAACCTCACCATGGAAATCAGAAGGCAAATTCTTGGCAAAGGTTTATTTTTCCGGTCTTACCTAAAACTTCTGCAGTAGCCATGATTTCACAGGTGTACATTGCTGCCATGAGTCTCTGTGGTTTTGCCTGCAAAGCGTAACGACAGGCTTCCTTCATGGTGGCAATCAGCTGCCCGGAGAAAGGGCCATAACAATCTGCAAGCAGCAGTTCTCCTTTGTGTTTACTCATTTTCTCAGGTGAGTCTGTGCCACTCTGGTTCCTGTCCTGCTGTTCATTTGCACTGGGACCTTCATCAGTGGAACTGCTTGCTTGAGTATTGTCTTCATTTTGCTGATATTCTGTGGCATCAAGTTCCCCTGAATCCTGCCTACTATTTGACAGCGTATCTCCAGCTTTATTTATTTCCCATTTTTCCACTGTAAAACAAACACCCATGAGAGGCTCTTCACACATGGGACCTGAAAGCGTAGCCAGCTGAAATCCACTTACTATGCTGTTGTCAAAGTCTCCATATTTACCTACTTCTTTCATCGAGCTCCCAAGGCACTGCCACACAGATCTTTTATAGCCCCCAAATTTATGTAACAAAATATTAGGACCACACTTCCGTGGTCCAAATGCCCAGATCTGATCAACAGCATTTCTCCACTTTCTTCCCTGAAGACTTTTCTCCAATTTTTGTTTGAATTCTTTGATTCTATCAAGAGTCTTCTGATTTATCTCGTGTGTTTTTTTATCTTCATTCAGAGATGAGTTGAGTTGTTCCATAGTTCGAATTAAGTCACTATTTTCTTCAAGAAGCCGAGTTACCTCCTCAGGAAGTGGCACTGCTCTTACACTGAGAGTAGCTTGTTTATTTGGAGTATTAACTGTAACAAGCCCATCTGAATCAACCTGAATTCCTTCAGGAATTTTATTTTGGTCCTCTTTTGTTTGGTGTATGACAGCAACTTTCTGCTGTTTTCCTATTTCTTCATTCACCATATCAACTTTGGGAGGTCTTACTATGGTCTCTCGGAAGGGTATAATAGGAGCAGATACACTAATCTGCACCTTTGCAAACCTGCAAAATAAAGTTTAAGAATTAGTTTAAAATCTTGAAAATAGTTTTAAACTTGGTGGTGGGAGGTAGGGCAATGGCCTTAACAGGGAACAGATGTTCATGAAGAAATCTGATTGCAACATAGATTACTACGTAATGCATTTCAAACTCAAATTTTATGTACTTCAAAAAAGAAGCACTGCCTTTTATGTCTTCAGAAATATTTGGAAAGGAACTCAAGAAAATAAAAGCAAAAGCACTGCTATGCCTCTGCATAAATCACTGGTTCACCCACATCTTGGAAACTATGTGCTGCTCTTCCCTGCCCTCGAACGAAACAGGACTACAAAAAACTGAGAATAAAGATGATCAAAGGAACACAAGCAAAAGAAGCCTTCAGATGTTCCAAGGGTGCAACGGAGACCTACAAAACCACGTGGGCCATGAGAAAGGCTAACCAGGATTAACTGGCAAACAAACCACAAAGGGCCCTAGACTGGAAATGCCAGAGGCCTGGGAAAGCATGGCAGTCACTCCAGCTTTACTCCTCCTCTCCCTGCTGTTGGCCACATTGCTTGGACACGGTGCAGAGATGGACACCTGGTGTGAGCCAGCACGTGTGCTCACACAGGGAGATGCCCAGAGAAGATGAAGCACTGAGAAAGCTTAACAGAGCTTTGTCTGATAACCACGATTATAAAAGTTTGATGCTATAAAGCAATGTCTTAAATTCAGATGAAACATTGTAGGTATGTCAAATTTTGTGAATGACAGCAAGAAAAAAAGGAGGAATTATTTATTATCTGACAGACTCAAAGATCAGAGCTGTGTATCCTTAACCATGCAGGAGTTCTGAGCAGGTTCATTAAATGACAACAGAAGGACTAACCAAAATTTCCTACGCTGCAGTAAATTTTGGCAGTGATAAAAAAATCCCAGAAGAGAAGCAAATACAACTGTAAGCTTTATTTCCATTGGAGTCAGAACCAGGAGATTTATCCTTTGTGCAGTTCTTTCAAGGATTTGCATTATACCAAAAAACCAAACACAAACCCACTCACGTGTCACCATTACCTTAATTCTCTTTGTTTCTCATTCTGAGAAGGGTAACTTAACCCCCTCATGCTTAGTATTTGCAATGCTCCTGGGACAGAAATTTCTAAAAATTTCTGTTGTACAATGCAGAAAATAAAACATTTGAAAGCCCAAGGTCTAATTTCTTACTTCATTCAAAAAGAACTAATTGGGAAGTAAAAAATATAAATTCGGTGAAATCAAGCAGAACATCCATATTTAATCATTTAGATGAACAAAGATGACTAATCTTTTAGTTGTTTCCATGTCTCTCCACATCTCTGACACTGTCACTTGAACATAATTTTCTAAATACACAGTGGGAAAGCTAAAATTAAATATATGCCTTCAAAACAGTCTGATTAAAATCTTGATAATGCAATGTAGTTTGAATTCAGCAGAATCTCCTCAACTGCTGTAACTAGTCCAAAAGCATCAAATCTGCAAAGCCCAGTTGATCCAACTGTGGTAGATGTCAATATCAGCATCCTGCCCCCTTACTTCATGTGTGACTCAACCATTTCACCTAGTTCACCGTTTGCTATTCCAAATTATGTACACTTAGAAGTTAAACATCTATACAGAAACAAAGAGAGCTAATTAAAACTAACATTTCAGAACACAACTTCTCCTCTTCACACTTTAATAGTTACCACTGTCAGAATTTACACAGAATCCATGAGCAATGGAGCAAGACAAGGATCCCATTCTGGACTTTTTCTTCTACAAAATGGGGAGAGAGGAAGGGATAATTCTTGTCCATTGACTGCCTTAAGTGTTAGCTTTCAGATTCTGTACTGCATTAGTATGTAACTCTGAACTTCATATGAAGAGTCAGCAAGTTCTCTTCACAGTTTAATTAGACAAAACAATCCTTTTCCAGGCTGAGAACCAAGGACACTGTTGCAGCTTCTGGCCCAGAAAGTGTAAACATCAGCAAACTGAGGGGAGCAATCTGGGAGGAAGGGACTTCATAACCTGAAGCTGTAATTGGACAATTAAGCCCGACATGCAAATGGACCAAAAACTTATAAAAGTGTGAAAACTCGAGACCCATTGTCCATCTTGGGTGCAGCCTTGGCCAGGCTCTTGTACTGGCCTGGGTGTATCCTCTGAAGGGCTTTTAATCAATATCTGCATTATTCCTTTACTCTGTCTAGCCTCTGTTTGAGGTGGCCTCTCAGGGCACGTGGAGCCAGGGTGTAAGGGATGGCAATTAATTAATATGCCAGATCCTGAGAGATCTAGAAGGAGCATGAGCTCCACAGTGAACACACCTGCTCCCAACTTCTTCTGGCAGCTGGCACCCAGCTGAGAAATCATGAACAACAGTCAGGCAGGGGCAAGACAGTGGTGGGAACCCTGCTTGTCTGTACCTCCAGGTGTTTCTTGTTCCTGCTCACAATGCCACAAGCACAGGGATAGAAAATGGTCACTTCTGACAGGCTATCATTCTCTCAACAAAAGACAAATTAGATGACAACTCCTAAAAACCTCCAAAATTACGTACATGAAACGAAGGTTAGGAATGTTAATGTACATTAATGAATGTAAGTCAGTCCTACTAGCTGCTCACTATAATCCTATTACCCTATCATGGAGTATTACTTTATCTTTCTCTTTTTTTCCAGATTTGGACCATTGCCAATAATACAATCCTGCTATGCAAACTGCAGCTAAAGACAGGCACAACCAGTTTTGCTTGAACACATTACATTTGAGCAAAATGTATCAATAAATAATATTATGTTTTTAGAAGCAGTAAAAATACATTGCACTAAGTTGTAATGAGAATAACCATTAAAACATATATCCAGTTTTACAAGTGATCTAGTCTAGTTTTCATAAGAAATTACAGTTCTCTAATATTAACTGAAATGAGTATGGGTACAGTAAGACAAACATGCAACCATTCATCAGGTTTGCTCTTTGGTTTAGAAAGAAAATGCCAGTAAATGTATGTGGCAGAAGTACCAGAAATGTTTGAGTAAATGAAGTTACAGGAAGGGATTGTTTCAGACATCTGTTTCTCTGCCATTTGAAGAAACATTAGGAGATACTAAATATATGCATGTATGCTTGCAAAATATACTACTCATGAATGAGAACAGATTAACATTTGAAAATACAAAATCAGTGGGTAAAGGCATGGGATAGAGTGTGTACATTCAGTTTTGGTCTTGGTGCTTTACAATTTTTCAGAGGTCATTTATTAGACATATTTCCCCTCAGGTTTTATTTTGTACAAATGCCACATTACATTCTTAATTAGACTTCTGAAAGTACTGCAATTTGTAATTTCTAGAAAGTGCCCCAAGAGTGTGTTAGATGTATAGAAGTGATAAGCTAGTGGCTTCTACCCAACTGCAGATAATTTTATAGCTACAAAAAGGTACATTTATGACTCAATGGTAAAAACTGTTTGTAGATAAAGCTCTATTTTACCACAATATAAATCAAAGATATCCATCTGACAGAGAAATACAACAGACACCTACTGAACTAAAAATATTTCTTCCTCCTTGCCCCTCTAACCTTTCTTTCAGGTCATCCAAGCAGCGCTGAAGATGAATTTCTCCTGCTGTCACCAGCACATGTTCTCCTGTCTCCTGGATTAAAACTTGCACACATGGATCAGCTTGGTTTAAAAGCTTCATCCCTCTGACCAGCTGAGGCATATCACCTGGCAAAACAGGGTACGATTAACAAAGGAATACTAGGAAAGAAATACTCAAAATAGGTTAGACTTAAACTGAGAAATAGTAGCACTCATTTTTATGGAGCCTGAACACAAATAGGCATTTTACGAATACACAAAAACTTTCAGTGGGCAATTTTCTGCTTATGAGTCACACAGAGCAGAGTGGTTTAGGAGCAGTAACTGAAAACATAAGCTGCACTCAGAATTTGTCACCAACGATTTATGTACTGATGACAAAATTCACATCATACAATTACAGCCACGTAACACCACACTTATTTACACAGCTTTACAGCAGGTTCAGCAGGACAAGTCACCTACTGACTACGCCTATGCTACATTGCTTCCTATACACAGTTAACTTCAGATACAGCTCATGAACAGCTCACAGCCAATAAAACCCTGAATTTTATAGAAATGAAGTGATTAAAAAGTTCAGGGTTTCACTCCTCATTTTCTCAAATTATCAAATTATAACCTTTCTTATCTACTACAACTTTTTAAAGTCATCTTTCAGTAAATAATTTCATTTCCTTGCAATCTTTCATAACTAAGCATAGCAACTTCTAAATTGCTAATGCTTAAAATGCTCCAAATACATAAATAATAACATTAACTTTACTAAAATAAAAGTATTCCATATGGATTACTTAGAAGGCATAACTGCAAATAAAGAACAGGAAGGATTTTGAAGTAACTGTAAGCCACTAGAAACCTTTAAAGTAATTAAAATCTGAAAAGAGGAGAAATCAGGAATGTGAGAGTTTTTCAGTGAAACAAATCACAGCTGTCCCTAAAATGAAGGTGTTTAAAAAGAGCTGTCTTATAGTTAATGGAGAATGAACAAGCACAGCTGAGTCAAATTTGGCTAGATTACATCAAAGCTATGCATAAACACCTCATGTCAGCAGCCTTTCATAATGAACACAATTTAAAGAAATTAATTATGAATTCTTTTTTTATTTTACATACGCAGTATAGAATACCCCAGGGGTTTCCAGGAATGTATATTCATATTCAGAAGGACAGAGTCTCACTCACTTGGAGACTACTAAAAGAAATATGATATTGTTTATGTACTGCTGAGCTTGTGAGGGTGTAACAGAAAAGTTTCCTTGAAAAACAAACAAAAAAATAAACAAAAAGTGGAAAAATTGCAGTGTTACTTCACATGGCCAACACGGTTAAACAAAGACTTTCAACTTTGTCTCGGTATTTAAGCTCAGAGAGTGCGGAGTACTTTTTTTTTTCTTTTGGAGCTTATGGTAATCATAAGATTTTGACATGAGTGTAAAGACACGCAGTAATTTTGTAAAATGTACATAGGGAAATAATTTATACGAGTAATTTTTCCACATAAGCAGATGCAGTTTTGAAGCAGGTCTGATGTGGCAACGCACACAAGTGACAAGGCCTGAGGGCCACCTCAAGACTACACACAGCTCTCTGGGCAACTGCAATGGCCACATTTTGCTTGTCTTCCTGGTATTGAAGGAATAGTGGATTTTCAGGAAACTTCTGCATGTATAACCACCTTCCAGGTTTCTGTGCCCCTAAAAAATTTAGTTCAGATCATAAACTCAGAAGTTACCGAGGAGGAAAAACTAACTAATGGTGCAAGAATGATCCAGCTTCATTTCTTAAGGAACAACAATTACCCCCAAACCGGTCAGTAGTTCTAGAATTAGATTCCTTTACTCTCAGCAGAACCAGTAATTTCCAATACTTTCAAAACTGCTTTAACAAATATAGGATGTACAATATATGATTATCTGTTACTCAAACACATGAAAAAAATAGCTGCCAAACTGTCCAACAGATCTCTAAAAAAGCATGTAATCTTAGTGTTGGAGTATTTTGCAACTGAATATAAAGCCAGTTATTTTGGTTCTACAAACTCTACAATAACAAATGGAAATTAGGCTGAAATTCAAATAAAGCCAGAGGTATCCCACTCTGTTTTGCAGGAAGTGGGGTGGGGGCATCAAGAAGAAGCATTACTGCAAATCTCACCACAAGCTTAATGACACACAAAAGAACAGCAGCAGACGTGGAGAACCCACAGACCTGCTCACCTTCACAGCAAAGGAACTCTGAACTGTTAGCCCATGCAGTGTCTGACTTGTGAACAGCTGTCACGAAAGGGCACAACAACTTCTCCTGTGTCTCCTCACCTAGTGAGACAGGAGCGAGGCAGCTGAACAACTCACACTGCCCTCCAGGCAACCTGTAGGTTTATTTTACAGTGGGCAAGTCTCTGATTCAGTGGCTAGCTCATGAACTAGCCAAATCCCTGAGGGCTGGAAGCTGCACTGCTGCCACACTGAGGTGCTGTTACCATCCCCATTCTCCTTGAGCTTACTAGGATGTTTGGGTTCAACAGCCACTCGCACAATCGGGGTCGCTTCGAAGCTGAGAGGTGTAAATGGTGGACAAGCAGGTGAAGTTGACAGTGTGGCAGACTTCAGCACAGAATCTTGCAGCCCTCCTATTCCTAATGGAAATTGAGAGAAAAAAAAAGGCAAAACAACAAAAAAACATTACCAATTGTCATACTAAAGGAGACTAAAAACATGGTCAACAAGTTAAAAAAGGTGAAATAATTCTAATTACAAATGGAGGATTCAAGAATTCCTCACTGTTCATATAAATACAAAAGGAGGATTCAAGAATTCCTCACTGTTTATATAAAGTATCTGTTAAGATACTTGTCCATAAACTGAGCGCTTAAGTCTCTGGTGTGACATTTGATATTTAGTCTCACAGTTCCCATTGCATTCCCCCAGTATTTTAAAAGGCATGTTTATAGCTTTGAAGAACAGAAAGTACATGAGGACTTTTTTCCCTTCTAATATGTCCAAGCCTTTGTACAGCTCAGACTTAATTCTGGTGGTTTAAATTTAGAAAAACTGAGACTGCATGAGGCCTGCAATGGTCATCTAGCCCAACATCCAGGCCAAAGCAGGGTGAACTTCACAATTAGATCAAATTGCTCAGGACCTTCTCCACTCAAGGTTTAAACACCTTTCACAGTAGAGACTGCACAGCCTCTGCTGGCAGCCTCCTCCAGTGCTTCATTATTATTATTGTGAAGAATGCTTTTTCTTAATTTCCTACCCCCTCATGCCCATTTGGGATTCACTTTTTTCCAACCTGATTCTTGTAAAAATGAATTCATCCCATTGTAAGTTAATAATTCTCATTCTATATACATTATAATGCTGACAAGTTGAAGAAAAGTGAGATTAAATTGTAGTGATAAGAAAAAATACAGAATAAAATATTAACTATAAATCTGCAAAATAGCTGCAGTAAATGCATACTGAGTTTTGGCTGGCTGGCACATTTAAGAGAATGTGAAATTATTGCCTTCAAATTTCTAACCAACTGCACATCATTCATAATTTAGTCAAAGCTATTAAAACACAACTAGAAGTGTGTGAATAATAAAGACAACAAATAAAGCTGATATCAATTTATACAATCACTCTTCCTGATGCTCTTTCAATCATAAGCAATGAGTGTTGCAGTTCTAATGGAGTATAAATTAAATGAGCATGTAACTTGTAATGCTATGAGAAAAGTGAAACTTTCAGCTTGTAGTCTGTATCTGCTTAAAAACTGAATTCACATTGTAGACTGTGGTGCTCCTTCCTCCTTATTCTCTCCTACATGCCCAAGGAGTTTTTCACCCTGTCTTAGGTTGAAA
>VXBQ01013579.1:0-22278 GCA_013400175.1 Phainopepla nitens
GGTCTCCCGCAAGGCTCCGCGCCGCGATCGCGGCGCGTTCGTACCGCAGCGCCCGGCTCTGGCCGCACGGTTCACAGCTCCCCGATTGCGCAATGGTTTGGGGTTTAATTCCTTGGCGTCGAAATGCCTTAGGAGCCTTGTTTTGCATCACTAGAATTAGCAGACGTGAAGCGACTCTGTGCAGGTGTTCTGTCGGGATTTCTCTCGGCCTGCGGTTTACTTCATCACCTGCATCACACGGCTCTGCCCTGTCTCTTCATGTCCCAGTCCCATTCTTTTCACTGCATCATTCAAGCAGGTGCTGAAATTTCTATGATGAGCCTTAAATAAGGTTTTCTGGGTGTTGGAACTCTGGGGGACATAGTCCAGAACACGCTCATTCACGTGGTGGGGCATGCGGTCGGTTCTGCTGGGAACAGCTCGTAAAGCGTAAGTTGCTCATACGCATAAGCGCTCTCACCACTGTGCCCTTGATTAATCAGTAAGCGGCTGGCAGAGGAGAGGGCATGTCCTTTGGTCCGTTTGTCCTCGGGCTCTCCTGAGCTGCTTCTGCTTGCTGTGCAGAGCGAGAGACCCTGTGCATAAAGGCCCATGGTCCTGGTCACTCCAGCCTAGGTGACCGAGCCCATTGCTATGTCCCCTGCCTGGATTTATATGGGCATAAATCATGCTACCTAATTGCATGTTATTTATTCATGTGCATATTTAAGGTACCGATATTTTCTTATTTTCAGCGCCTTTTTGGTAACTGTCAATTAAAACTCAGATCACATTTTTCTACAGATGATGAAAGCGTGAGATTTTGTTAGCCCTCTGCCCACCCCCAAATACTTTTAAGAGAACACTTTCACCTTTATTCCTTATCTATGCAGTACCTATTCAAAGGCAGTAGAAGCAGGCCTACATAGCTGCAGTTGATGGATCTACTTCAACTCCAAGGGAGATCTATATTCAGATCACTTCTGAGTAGGTAATCTGGTATTCTATACAAGCAAAACTGCAATAAACCAGTACAGCTTATTCCAGCCTTTTCTTCTCCCACAAAAGCAAAATAAGCTATACGAGCAAAAGCTCAGTGCTGCTTGTGATTACATCTACACCTGGGGCTTTCATGAGCCCAGGAATGATAATCGCAAATCGTGCCTCATTGCATCCCTAACCAACGGCAGCGCTGGGAAAAGCTTGCAGGGTCGTGCACAGACAGGGAGCTCAGAGCACAGTCATTAGCAGAATCCTGATGTCCTCAGATCTTTTTAAATGCAAAATTTTAGCGATGACTGATTGACAATGGGCTGAGTATCTGCTGTGGGTTTTAGGACTAAACACACCGCGAATGTTTACACTGAATACGACTGATCAGGATGAATAGATTTATCAGCTGAACAAAGTGAGATTTGTAGACCCTCAGGAGAAGGGTGTTTCAGAATATGACCTCCTACAGGAATTGGGAACCTCAGCCATTACTTTGGCACTATCTGCTCCTTTCACTGGATGATGAGAGAAAAGGTAAAATGCTGGAGAAGACAGTATGTCCTGTATCTGCGGTTCTCCCTCAAAGATTTGTTTATGTGGGAAAACTCTACCAAAGAGGGCTCAGTATGAATTTACACCATGATCATATCTGTGGAATGGATCTCAGTCTGTCAGCATCCAGAGACCTTCCTGGGATTAAACCCCAGTCCATGCTAGGGGCAGATCTAAACTGTGCAGCCATTATGGGATGTTCCTGGCAGAAAAACTACAGCAATTCATGAACAGGTATCTGTTTGCTAGTGCCACTTTGTAGAAATGAGAACAACTTCAACTGTGGGTTTTGCAATAGAGGGGCTGTCACAGATGTCCTATGACAGCCTAAACGTGCAGAGTCTGTGAGCCTCAGTGACAGAGTTGGCTGCCAGGTCAGCCCCAAAGAAGCTGAGGCCTTGTCAGTTGTAACTATCAGGTCATTTGGCCAAGTCCTGAGTAAGCTATAGCTTACTCACTGTGTTCTCTTTTTAATTAGGAGAATCAAAGCCTGGTTATCATACTTGGTCTTCTACTGCTGGAGATGAGCTCTGCAGCACTTCTTTAACTGTAGCAGTTTGCCACAGTAGTTGCAATTAAAAAAATCCCCAAAACCCCAAAGCATAGAACAGTAAGGATAGGGGGAGGTTCTTTCTAAAATAAAACTATAAAAGGAGTTACAAAACTGTTGGCAAAATTTTTCTAACCTCTGACAGTATTTTTCTAAGCAGAAATTTGATAATGACCATTGCTGCTATTTTTTTTTTCCAGATGCATTTTTGAGTATGGTCTGTTTCTCTACTGGGATTGCCAAAATTCTCATGGCAACTTGTTGTCTAAGTCATTCTATTAGAAAGACATTACAGTTCAGAACAGTGACTGGTCCCTTTTTATGGTTAGTGTTCACTTGCACTCTCAATTTTTCTGTTCAAATGTTTAGAAAACAGTCTTTAAGATATTTTTAGTAATACTTGTCTTTCAGATATTCCCATCAGGGGACAAAATTTGAGTTTCATAAACAAGTACTAATTATATTAATGTTATGTCCATCTATATATAAAATTTTGACATAATTTTGTTGTGTTTCCTGAGAATACATTTTAATTTCAGAATATAAAGGTCTATTTATATATATTACCTTTCGTACTGATCATGACAACATGGACAACTGGATCTGAATTCTGGGCTTTAAACCTATTAAAGAAAGGAAGAAAACCCTTAAATCCATTGAAGTCTGCAATTCAGTGTAATCTCAGCCCTTCGACTACATGTATGTGTTCAGGATCAGGCCCATGTTCTAATCTGTTACAAAGGCCCTGTAACCCAGTCAACGTGAAAATTTTAAATAAAACTTCATTTATGCAGGTGTTTACATTTCAAACCCTTTTGCCAGAGCTGCATGATCTGTGATCTCAGACTTTGGCGTGTGTAGAAATGAATCAGGTTGATAAATTCATGATAGAGACTATGTAGTGTTGCATCACAGTGTTAAAGTATTTATAGTGTTGTTTACAAAACAGTAAGACAGCTTGGAACTGGGTTAACCCAGAGACTAGGAGGTCCTTTCCAGTCCTTTCTTTCTCCAGTCATTTCTCACATACTTTATTTTCTACAGAAACTTCTGTCGTATTTGTTAAATATGCAGAGCTTCTCTTCATAACAATAGTGCCCATGAAGGATTCTTGTGCAAAGTAAATTAATTTCCTGTGCACACTTCAAATGCAGAATGGGGAGAGGCCAGAACACCATCCAAATAATACAAGTTTAGATTCCCCAATAATTGTTTTGTAATCTGCATTTATAATAGATTTCCAAGAACAAAAGACATTGCTTTAGAAACAACTGAGGTTGCTAAGTGACACAAATGTATTTACTGTGTCATAACTTGCAAAAGCCAAGCACATTAAAACAAGAGCTTTAATAAGCAGCAGTGTCACGAATCTCGCCTTGACTCCCGGGGTAAATATGAACCTGTTGGCCAACAGCTTTACATGGTTTGGGGTGCCCCTTCTGAGGCATTAATGGAAACAGGAAACATCAGTTGTTTTAGAAAATACAGACTTTAACTCTTAAGGAACTGATATATGCATACTTTGTCCCAATGGATGTTTGGGATTTGCTTCTTTCATGTATTGTTCCTGTTTATCCTCATTCAATTACCTAAGAATTTGCATGTAGGGTACTGCTTCCTAACAAGGCTGGAAACTACGCTGTCAGTTGTGAGGCTGAGTTACTTCTTTTTGCTGAAGATATCACTGTTTCTTATATCTTTTAGACACAAAACCCCCTCTCCTTTTGCTTTTGGAGAAAGCAAAAAGTTGGCACCTTCTTCTGTCTTCTCACCTTCTTCTAGTGCCTGACACACCAAACTGCTGTATTTCAGCTTGTCCAAGCAATCAGAACACAGGGCCCTTTGGGGGGACCACCGGGGTCCACCGTTCCTTTGGACTGATAAGCTGATCCTTCTCTTTTCCTGAGCTGCAAAACCTCTTCCTCCTCCTCTGATACACACAGGATGCAGCTGGTGCCCTGTGCCTGCCACAAATGTGCAGAAGTGGACAGTATGCAGGAATTGCTTCTGAAGAGGGCATTGAGCTACCTGTTCATTAGGAGCTGCCAGGTTGCCTTGCACAACAGCCTCTGCTAGTTCAGGAATGAGACAGGAGGCGTGGGAATGGAGCCTACAGACGTCTCTGGGATGCACTAAACTACGGGGCAACCAAGCCTTTGTTTGTTTATTCAAATAATTGACTCACTTCCAGCTTTCCTAATAACTGGAATACATTTTAATGGTAACCTATATTATAAGTAATGAGCCAGTGTAATCCATTCTGTGGGCTCTCATAGGTTTTCTGTATAGGCAGTTCCTGAGAATAATTTCCTTTCGTTCAATCTTTTCAAATATTGAAATATAGGAAGTAGAGATTAAAACAATATATTGAACCACTCCTAAAATAGCATTAAATGGATTTTAGGAATATCTCTTAAAAAATACCAGATTGAAGAGAAAAGCTCTTTCACCATTTGTCAAATTACCCTGCATGTTTCTGTATGTCCTGACAAAAATCCCTGTGCTTGTTTCTGTACCTTCCATTGGTAATTGTTTGTTAACCAGACATGTCTCTTGACAGTTCTGTTAAAACAAGCCTATCTACAGTGAATACTGAAAAGCCACGATCAATAAACTAGTATATAATGATTACAAGTAATGTGTCTCAGCATGTAGGGCAAAAAAGAAAAAAAAAAAGCCTCCTGTCTAATTATTTTTGAAGTAGACTTGTCTAAAATTAAGGGAGCACTTGTCCCACAAGGACTGCAGCCAATTCCTCTGAATCAATGGAACCTGAGCAGGACTGCCAGCTTTCCTCATTTAAATTCCTTCTTCAAGCATACTTTTGGCATTAAGCCATTAGGAAAAGATGACTTTACTTAAACGGAAAAATGAAGACCAGGTACCACCTGAGATCTGACAGCTCTTTCTTGTTTTGAGTCTGAACTGTGCTGTTAGCGCAACTTAGGCCCTGGATTTCCTCCTCACAGAAGCATGATCAACCTTCAGGTAAGAAACCTCTTGGGGCAGCTACGGTGCTTGTAGATATGGTCACATTTCCTTCTTTTGCTCCCTGACCACTGCTTACTTTTTCTTTTTTCTTTTTCTTTTTCTTTTTTTTTTGGCGGTATTACTCATCTCATTGGGAATTCCTCAGTTTTCCTTCTTAAACTAATCCTGCAGAGCACTGTCACGTTCACTTGTGGTACTCAGTATGAGGTTTAATCTCTGCCATTTTTCCCGGTGAGAGAGATTAGTAAAAGATTTTAAAACCAACAGACTTCATATCAATTTTTCTCAAGCCTTATTAGCCCTTTAGAACACGACAGATCTAGCTTCTTGAAACACCTTTCCTTCTTCTCTTTAAAAATATGTCCATGACAGCCTGATTCCACTGCATATGCTCCTTTCTATTCTGACTAAAATAGTTCTCTTTTTTTTGTCCCATAGCTTCTAAATATCCAAACACATTTCTTAGAATTATGTAATATTTTGAGTTGGAATTGGCCTTAAAGATCACCAAGTTCCAACCTCCCTACTGTGGGCAGGAACATCTTCCACTAGAGCAGGTGGCTCAGAGTTCCATCCAGCCTGGCCTTGAGCACTTCCAGGGATGGGGTATCCACAGTTTCTCTGGGCCACCTGTGCCAGTGTCTCACCACCCTCACAGTAAAGAATTTCTTCCTCATATCCAATCTAAACCTACGCTCTTTTAGTTTAAAGCCATTCCCCCTTGTCTTGTGACTCAATACCCTGGTCCAAAGTCCCTCCCCAGCCTTCTTTTAGGCCTCATTGAGGTACTGGAAGGCAACTCTCTCAGCCTGTCCTCACAGGAGAGGCACTCCAGCCCTCCAGTCATGTTTATGACCGGCCTCTGGACTGACTTCAACAGGTCTACATCTTTCTTGTGTTGGGGGACCCAGAGCTGGATGCCGTACTCTAGGTGGGATCTCACAAGAGTGGAGTAGAGGGGCAGAATCCCCTTCCTCGACCCGCTGGTCACAGTGTGAAGAAGTTGCTTATTTTGGAAGTTTGGGGTTTTTTGTTCCTGTTATCTTCCAACCATCTATCAGGTTAGCCTGATTTTCCCTTTTTAAAATCAAACCTATATATTTAGACAGTGAATTTTCCAATAGCAAAGTCAACAAACAACACCCATAAATTATTACACAGTGGTAATTCCCATCACGTTAACAACTGTGTTTTCCTGTATATTTTGTTTAGGGCTAAATTTACCCTCACTGGATAATGAAAAACAGCCCTTTATATTGCAAACCTTTCAGCATATAATGTTCATCATAATAGATTTCATGATATCCTTGGGTGCTATTATACATGCATAATTTAGATTAAGTATCACAGGTCATGTCACCTCTTTCTGGTGTCAGGTTCTCAAGACTTTTGTATAAAAAAAATGTCTTTGGCACACAATAAGAGACATGGAGAGTGTTCCTGCCTCATTCAATTTTCCTCTCTCCGGGGTCCTGCTGAAACACCACAACTCACAGCCAGGGGCACGCACATAAACTGGCCATGATTTTAAATTACAGAATCATAGAATACAGGTTGGAAAGAACTGACCTCAAGGAGCATTTCATCCAACTTTTCTTGGTAAAAGTACAGTATAGATAAGATGGCCCAGCACACTGGCAGCCAATCTCAGAAGTTTACAGTGTTGAGGAATCCACCACTTCCATGGGGAGATTATTCCAATGGATGATTGTTCTCATTGTGAAAAGTTTTCCTTGTGTCAGTAGTTGTAACTTCCCCAGCAAAAACTTGTTCCCAATACTCCCTGTCTTTTTCGTGTGACTCCTTGTAAAAAGAGAGTCTCCATCTTCTCTGTGACCAGTCTTCAAATAGTGGAACCTGATGAGGAGGTCTCCCCTAAGCCTTCTTTTCTCCAGGCTGAACAAACCCAGTTCTCTCAGCCTGTGCCTCGGCTTCTCAGTCATTTGATCATCTTTGTGGCTCTTCTCCGGACCTTTTCCAGCCTGTCCACATCTTTTCTGCACAGCACGAACCAAAACTGAGCACAGTATTCCAGTGTTGCCTGATGAGCACTGAGCAGAGTGGGAAAATGACTTCTAGATCTCTGCTCGTGATGCCCTTGTGGATGCATCAGCCTGGATTTTTTTTGTCCTATGGCTGGGGGCCCAGCAGTGCTGGTGCAGAAAGAGGTGAAGGAAATGTTGAGAACCTCTGTCTTTTCAGCATTGTCAGTGACAAATTCACCTCTCTTATCAGTATGACACTATCTTTTAGTTTTGAGCAGATTCAGAAGCACACAGTTAACCTGAATTTAATTTTCCTTTATAGCAAGACTTGGATTTGTGGCAGTTCTGTAGCTGCAGAGGAGCAGACTGAGCTGCCCCTGAAGCAGGAAAACTGGGCAGTGTGGAAGTGGTGGGGAAGAGCTCTTTCCACCATCTCAGTGAGAACTTTGCCTTCCCACTTGGTGTTGGAGGGCTGTGCTCAGATTAATGGAGACCTCTGGAACAAAGGTTTACAGGTAAATCCTTTAGGGAGCCACTGCTTTTTTGCATGATCTGAATTGTTCTTATTGGACTCCCACTGTTGTCTTAAAGAAATGTGCTCTTCTACCTTTGAAAACATTCAACACTTTGGAATAATTCCCCCTCTTTCTTCTGTATAGCATCTCTTAAACTAAGAGCAGCAAAATTCCTTCCAATTATGAAGCAAGTTTTTCTGCACTTTAGAGCCAAATAACAATAACTTTCCTGTCTCACTGTGTGTGTCCTCTTCCCCACACTGCCTGCTACAAGATAAGTATGATTGCCACTGGACATTTTGATTCCTATGTTAACATCCTTTTTGCTGAAAGATGTGACTGTATTTCAAAGGTGTGAGTCATGGGGATTCAAGTGGGTTTCTTTGTCAGGAAAATTACAACTAGCCTTCTGCAATACTCCCTGAGCACTGGCTGCATTTTGGGGGGATTTAGAAGTGTTCTATGTGCTCTTGCAGTAGCTGCCTCAAGCCTCTTGCTACTTTATGAAGGGGCATCTGCCCCTGGAGCATGTCTTTAAACCTTCCCTTGTGTCTCCTGCAGTTGTCACAGCTTCACAATGCCACATGTTTTGTAAAAACATTGTTTTATGCTTTCTGACCCTGCATGCCCACTGCCATGCCCATGTTGCAGCCCTCATCACTGTGCTGGAGAGGTATGTTGTGCCACACTAGGAGCCACTGAGCTGTTCTTTGGAAATGTATCTTTTTCGGGGCTCTAAAAATACTGGATCAGCAGAAATGAGCAACACAGGGGCAGAGGAGGGCAGGACTGAGGAACCATGTTGAAATGGGAACACTAAAAGTAGGTTCTACCCTTAAAAAAACTTCACACCATAAAATCATGCCCCAGGATTTCTGCCAGCCTTAAAGGCTCTTAGCAGTACCACAGGCTGGTGGTGCTATTCATTCTGTTGCAGGCATGAGCAGGAGGCCTCTGGCAGTAAGGAAGGAGGAATGGAAAGGCATTGGAAGAGTAATATCATTCAAGTGGTGGGAAAATGTCCTCATAGGACAGAGTAGATGACAAGACAGACACTTCAGTATCAGCCTTTATCCTCCTGTTAAACTGGGTGCCTCAAATCTAAAGCAACCACAGGTTTGGGTTTCATATTTTTTTGTGTAGAAAGGGTTCCAGTTATACCTGGAATGACTTACAACTCAGGTTAACTCTGCAGTGAAATTGAGCTCAAAGAGCTTATAATCAGAATTCTTGATTGCAAAATTGATTTTAAACTGTATAAGGTAGTTCTGTTGGAACTATGCTATTTTAGCAAGGATGACAGGACCCCTAAGGCAAACATTTCTAAGGCAATTTGTCCAAGAAAGGACCCTCCTTTCAGTTAATGAACCACTTTATAAAGAACTTAATATTGTTAGCTTTCACCATAACTTTCCTATAAAATATATCTTCGGCTAGGAAGTCATCACTTAGATTATGTATCATTGGCATCATGAGTTCATATATTTTAGAAGTTCCCTCCTTTCGCACATTTACCTTCATGATCCATTTCCAAATGGTCCCTACCTAAAGTTTGTGTTTTTTACTGAATGTCAAGCTGCAATAAGAAAACCACACCACATTTACCAAAATTCGTTGGTGTTGCAGCCTGTTGGGTTTTATTACTTTCTTTTAACGTTCATTTGAATAAGGTAGTAAATTGGGCAAAACAGTACTAAAACCAGAAGTTGCAACATGGTTTGCTTATAAATGAGCAACAAAGCCAGGAACTGGGGAAACTGGATATTATCTGTCTACATGCTTGAGTCTACCTTTCTTCTACTTCAGAATAATATCTGACTTGAAAGACACTCACACAGCAATAAAAAAAATATCAAAACAATAAACAACCATGGCAGTTCCAGCTTAGTGATTACTTTCTTCCTCATGGCTTTCCTACTCTTCATATTTATCAGCACTGGGCACTGCAGTCTGCTACAGCAAATTGTGGTACATTGGAGTAGGAGTTGCACTGCAGAAAATAAAATGTTAATGATGATGATTAAAGTTTTCCTGGGATTCCCATATGCACTCATTATCACTGCTGCCATCATTCACTCTCTGTGCTGTGCTCATTGAAGGCTCTGCAACTGAAGTAGGTACGATATACTGAAACTGAAATAATTTCTTGAAAATTATGTGAATCTAAATTCATCTTCCTTCACAAAATAATTCTGACAGAACGGTGCAGTCCCAAAATCCCAAAAGAAAACCTCTTCCAAGATACCAAAAGAGGAAGTTGGTTGCATTGCTCAATAAGAAACCCCTTGAAAACGACAAGCAGAAGGGAGTGACCACATGAATATTTCCTGTGCAGAGGTATCCCAGCTTTTGCAGGGGTGTTGTAAGGTGACTTGTGTAACTTGTGGGTAGTCTGGATGGCACCTCATCGTGGAGATGGCATTTGATAATGACCAAACCTGACTAAGCCAACATAATACCAAGCTGCCTTTGAAAGCCCTTCCCCACCTGCTCCCCTTTCTGTTTCTCACACATGCCTTGTGCTGTCTCTGGTGCACTTTGGAGCCACAGGCAGTCAGATCAGAGGGTCCAGACAGCAGTAAACTAGGCCTGCAAAAAAGCATCAAGTTATAGATCAGTTTAGCTTTCTGCTCTGGATTATTTGTGGTTTGATGTACATCTCTAGCAAGGAGCTTGCAGAAAGCATGGCTGGCAGGAGAGGGAGTGAGACTTCTTTCAGCTACTAAGTCTGGTTTAACTGAATCATAAACCTGCAGGAGAAGTCTCCTCAATATACTGACTTTGGTAGTGAAGCTCTTTCAAACAATGCCTGCCATGCTCCAGGCCTGGCTGGCTGCTTCCTGAAATTCATCACCTCTTCAGGTGGGTCTGTGGAATCAATCTCTGTAGAGCTAGACTGTAAACTGGGCTGTGGCTCAAGGTACATAACTTCTGATGCAACAGCAGAGATGATGAGCTGTGGTGTAACACTAGGAGTGAGCAGCTGCAGGTCATAGGGCAGGAGCTTTACCTATGTGGTTGCTGGAGGCAGTCTCATGAAAGCACATTTGGAGTAGTCTCAATGGCTCATGTTCCTTGAACTTATCAGCACCTGCAATTCCTCTGTGCTTTTTAATTAAAGAAGATGCTCTGTGTGGCAGCTGCACTAGTGGATTCAGTGTTTTTCCTAGAAAACAGTCTGCTGAGGGAACAAGTTAACACATAGTGATTGTAGCATGGCATTGTGAGCTTGTATAGGACATGATGGCTGTCCATAATTCTTGCAGCATAGACACGCACGGCAGAGAGGACACTACTACAACAGCAATGCAGTCACCAGGGCTTACTGGTGTCACAGATCTTCTTTGCAGAATGGAGCCATGCAGATCTGCTCAATATAGACTCATTAGCTGACGTTACAGACCTTCAAAATCCATTGCTTTTACCATGACTTAAGAATAAAAAGAAATCAAATTTCTTCCATGCTGGCAACAAACCATAGGTTATGTTGGAGACAAAAAATACCTTAAGAGTGCCTATATTTAGACTTGGAGCAAAGTGCCTCAGTGTTCCAGTGGGAGTTTGCATGCAGTCAAGTCTCCAAAAAAAGTGTGATTCTATATGCAACCATATGACTTGGAGAAGTGGTGTCAGAGGCAAGAACCAATCACCATAAAGATCTATCTCTGTTTGTGGCTGGCGTAAGGGATGAGTAAACTTTTTGGACTTCTCTGTCCAAGAAAACATTTGAAAATATTTTACTTGTAAAAAAATTTCTGCTTGGAAAGTGTGTCAAAGTTCTAAGTGATTGTCCACTATGAGTGAACTCTTTCTTTTGTCCTTGGCTCTTTGAATTGCCCAGCGCCCAATGGACACCTTCTCTTATTACAGCCAAGACAAAATGTGTAATGGATTTTAGCAGATCTCCTCCCACCCCTGCCAATATGTACAGGAGACTAATACTGCTTGTAAAAAAATTCATGCACATCGCTTCTCATTCTGATCACAAGGAAAAGCCAAGTATGATGGAAAGTATTTTCCCTCTGAACTAATTTGTTGTATATATATATATGTTACTGTTTGCAGCAACAAAGAGGCCATTGTAATGTAAAAATATCAGTCCTCAGGCTGAATTTGTAGTTGCAGTTATCTGATAATATAAAAAGAAATGCTGAAGAAGTGTAAAACTCTCAAATATTCATTCAGCAAAAAAAGCTGAATCTTGTAGACTCTTCCTTCACCATGCATATGTACATGTTTCTTGTATACTATTTAGTGTGTACTGCTTTTTATAGCATAGTTTGTGTAATTTGTTACTTTGATTTACTATATTATTTCCTGAGTAGGAAACAATCCTGAAGTAAGTGCCATTTTGTGGGTAGAAAAGGATTTGAGTGCAGCTCACCACCTCCAATGTGTCAGCTAGATCTATTGCACAACTATTAATGGCATGTTCAGAAGAACTTTTACACTAATATTGAAATTCTTTTAAGACCATATTTAGCTTTGGCAAATGTTTCCCACATGTCTTTGAGTGGCAGTCCATCTTTTGATGTTTATATTTGCCATCTGGATATGTCAGCTTTGTGCAACAGAAGTATGAAATGGTGTAAGTAAATCTCAAGGAGTGGAAAGAACATTTTAAAAGGTTTACAAACAAATGTACCCATAAATAGTATAGAAAAATGAATGCGTAATGGTGTGGACATACTTTTCTGGCAAGTCACTCTACAGTCTGATTTTTTTTTTTTTTACATCTTGTTGCTACAGATATCTGAAAAGGAATTTTAAGGAAATTATATAAGAGAAAGAATATACATTGTAGTTCTTAGTTTCTTAATTTTTGCCTGTGGTCATATATTCAGTATGATCAAGCTCACATTTCCAGTACTTCTTAGAAAGAGGCAGATTTCCTGATTTCCATGGATTTTCCCACACAACTTTTGTGGAAAATACTTGAACAAAGGATAAACTACATGTAAAACATAAAAAAAATCCTTGGTTCCTTGGACAAGCAGAGGCCAGGGTTATGCACTGTGCTTATGGCTGTTGCCATTACTCTTTGGACTTACAAGAATTTGAATGCAGAATCTGTTTTTCCTTGTACTCAGCTACAACTCAGATAAGCATCAGGAGAGATTAAATATAACCGTGTAAAGGACGTAACCTCCTGTTATGCTGCAATAGGTTTGTTTTGCCACCAGCTACTGCAGGATAACATGAAATTCAGATCTTGGCAGGTAAAACACTTCCAGTTGAACTTCATAATTTCTGTAATGTGGAACATTTGAAGCCATAGCCATGTTAGATATAATTAGATGCAGCCAATGGTTGTATACCACAGAACAATTAGAACTCAATCCCTAGAAATGTGTTAAGGTTCTTTCTAGTTATTTATGCTGTTGAGATAGGCAGAGCCATATACAGTACTCAGAAGTGATATGCATTCATCTGTGTTTATATCACCAGGAAAGGCACAGCCATCTGCCCTTAGCAATTTTCTCTCTACTCTTTGCTCTTTGTAAGATGAGCCCAGCTTCAATGTCATGTTACGATTTATTGCTGGTGATCTGCTTCGAGTTGTTTTCTGGTCACCCGTAGTTTGTTTGGATTCCCTTTTTTCTTGTCTGTTGTCTAGTGTCACTGTGGGACTCAGGCTTGTGGGACTTACTTTATACATCATTAGCTCAGCAGTGCAGGGGATGATTACTTTCTCATAAAAAAGTAATTGTTTCTCGGAAGACGTGTAAATCTTGGCTGTTGAGACAGTGTTTTTTGCAAATTTCCTTGAAAGTGGAATACTCAGAATTTTATTCTTCATTGCCTCACACCTCTTGCTGTCATCTAAACTCCTGCCAAAGAACATCACTAAAGCAGCAGCTCTGCACTCTGTGTCTTCCAACCTTTGAGACTGCTGCTTTGTAATCTTAATGTCCTTGTACACAAGTCTTATTTACCTTTTTTATGTCATCCCAAGTTCATTTCCTTTAATGATCAAAAGTCCACAGCACGGTTTAGCCCTGAAAAGGACTGGCACTACAGCTCTTGCTGCGTTACTGAGTGTAACTAGGGCAGAGGCCAGCTGGGCAGCAGCCAGTGCCTGGCTCCCGCACTTGAGAGCTGGGAAGCTCTAAGGTGAAACATTATTGGACAAACTTGAGAACTAGAGGCTGTAAATAGAATAAAGCAAATAAAAACATTCAGAAAAATGAGGGCTGCAAGAACTAGGCTCTTTCCAAACACTCTTCCTATTTTCATTTTTACAAAGTCTTCATTTCATTTGTAGGGTAATACAAATTCTAGATCTTGGCGCTGCCCTTTTCACAGCACAACATGTGCTCAATTCTCTGTCCTATTTCTTTTGCTGAAAGGTTCTGGTATGTAGTTTTTAAAGTTCATGACAAAGTGCCTGGTGGGGTCAGGACACAGCAATTTTTCAACTGTATTTGGTGTGCCTCAGTGATCATCTCTCACTTGTGTATCAGGGGATTCATTTTCATATTCTGAGAGCTACTCTGTCATTGAAACTTGTAAAAACTTGGAGCATTCACCACTGCTCCATGTTTCTCCAGAGATAAATAATCAAGGTTTATTGTAGAATAATGTCACCAGAGTCCCGTTCTGTTCCTGTTTTGCTGGTGTTCTAATATTACAGCAGTGTCTGCTGTTAATAGGGAACCCAGGATCACAGGGAAACAAGTTCATTGTGGCAGCAGCAAAGTTGTCAACCATCCCTCTACAATCCAAACTCTTCAATACCCAGGTGGGTCCACATGTGCTAATATATGCTAATATTTGTTAGCATATAACTTTATTAACCAAGCTCTAAGCCTGACTCAAAGCCTTTTCCATTCAATTTTTATGTCCTCTGAATTGCTCAACTTCATTTTTCCACAATAAGCTCTGCAGCACTTTCTGGAGTAATCTGGAAGAAACTTTGTGATTCTTGTGCCTTCTGTTTATAATATTTTATTTTAATTAAAACTTGATTTTTTTTTTTCAATCTCCCTGCACTGTAGCAATATCATTGAAAGAATGTGTGTTCTATTCAGGTAAGGGAGAATTGTTCCTCCTATCATTTATTTGTGAAATTCCAATAGTGTTCACTTTATTTAATGACTGCACAAATTACCTCCCAGGGGAGGCTGCAGATTTAATAACTTACGTCCCTTGGTCTAATTCTCTTCTCTCTTGGTTTCTTGTTAGCCATTCATCCTTGTGCAAGGTGTATATCCACTATTAGGAGGAGTATTTGGGATTCAGTGGCATTTAACCTTCATCCACAAGAACTTACAGTGACCCAAAAGTCACGCCCAGAACGCTGTACTTCTGGCCAAAGCTGTCTTCTGGTGTGTCCCACTTGTAGGGCTGGCATACCTGCAGTGTAGATCTACACAACCCTTCCAGACGTACACCAGCCCTGCATGGAAAAGTCATGATGGAGAATGAAAATCCTTACTGGTGGAGACCAAGCTGGTAAGACCCAGAGCAACACTCTCACATGCACTTCAGAGAAGTTTACACACTTAGGTCCCCATGAAGGTCCTAAAAAGCCACAAAAAAACCCCCAGAACCCAAAAAAACCCCCAAAACCCAAAAAAACCCCACTTTTGTGGTTGAGGTTTTGAAGGGGACAAAGAGTCCCTTGGGGGAATTGTGTGGGAGTGAGCATACAATGTAGCCAGTGGGTTCCTACTGTGATCTTTCTGTGATGGAAACGTGTCTCAGACCACGACTCCACTAAAGGAATCATCAAGGCACTTATAACTGCAGGTATTTGCTCCTCTGACATTTGTCTCTGCCCCTGCCAGTGCTGCTGCAGGCTAGCCCTTCAGTCTATTAGCTTAAAAAAGTAACCCTGGGGGTAAATAATTTGCTGACTTTTCAAAGCTGGACCAGTTTTTCCCAGAGAGCTGGGTTGGCTTCCCCTATAGAGTGTTGCAGCGTGATTTGGGGTCTGGAGACTTCTGACCAAGATGGATAGAGAAGGATAGAGAAGGATAGAACATGGCTCTGTGGTTTTGCAACCCATCTTCTTGGTGGTTATATTCCAGATATGGGAACATATTCTTACTGAAGCAGATTTACAGGGGTGCTCAAGAGAGAATGACTGTTTTTGCAGTCAGTGTGTAAGGGTGAGTTACCATATAACATGCACAGAAACTACAAAATGAAGTATCCAAATGTATGACTGCCTCTTTTCATCCTTAAAAATACACTCTAAAATATTACTTCATGATAGGCTGCAATAAAGAAGCCAGAGCAAAAGGAAAAACTGGAATAATTCACAACTGTCAGTTAGAAAGTGATGCAGCATGTCAAAAAAGTAGAAACTTTATGAAAGCCAACTACGTACTGCAGTCATTTATGCTTAGTATTGTAACTATTTACTTGTAACTATTGCTATAGGTAGAAGGATAGCAAATCATTAACATAAAACTGGTTAGTTATTACTTGGGCGTGGAGCCAAACCATGTTATGGCTGATTTACTGTAAAGGCTTATCTGCACTCGAGCTGTTCCCACCCTTGCTCTGGTACCAGCATGGCTTCCCTTGTGGTAACAATTGCAGGAGCTCTTGTTCTACCAGGCAGGGGCACTTTTACTGCCATGTGGCCTAATCTGGTTGTGCAGTCATGTGTGCAGAGAGCAGCGTACGGGTGTGTGTTTTACAGCTTTTCCTTAGAAATGGCTTTAATATGCACACCAACAGTCAGCCCATAAAAATCATTTCCATCGAGTGATTTGGGGATATAGGAAAGACAGATTTCAAGGCTTGTTATTATGCTACTGTGATGGGCTTTAAAAAGGAAACATTTTTCCTAGCATGTTATAAATATCTCATCATGCCATTACGATCACAGGCTAGGAAACCATCACGGCTATGCACGAGAAAGGCAACACTGCAGCACATAAAATCTCTCACTCTCTTTTGTTTTCCTGGTGGATTGTTGCAAGAAGGAAAACTTGGTAATGTCCTGACGTTTTCTTGCTGTTTTTAAAAAATCAGAATATTTTTCTTGTTTACCTTAGAAATCGAGGCTTTGTTTATGGTGTGTTGTGAGCTGTGAAGCACATGGAAATACAGGCAGTCCCTGCTTGGGAAGGCTCCTTACTCACTGATCTCCAAGGCTACAGACTCACAGGGGAACCAGGACTTGGGTTTGGTGATTAACCCAACACATGTGCATGTCCCAGAGGACTCAGGCATTTAAGAACATAAGCTTAAGTTTCTAAAAGTAAGCAAGGAGTTAAACAATAAACCATATCAGGTAGCCTGTTTATTACCATGTGGCCATTTCCTCTGCTGTTCTCCATAAAGTTGGGCCAGCACTTTCATTTTAAACACTGTTTTTCATTAGTTTATATAATACAGCTGTAAATATTTTTTCAGGCTCAAACTTGGAATTTAAAGGGAGGAACTAGGATAAAAAACCACAGCCCTGACTACTCTGCTTTTGAATGATATAAAAGTGAAACTGCTGGGAGTGTTGCATGGGATGGGTATGTCCATCTCAATAAAAGCTTTGGATTAACAAGTGGAGGATGTACAAAGCCATCTCTGCAGATGTCCTCCAAGAGGCAGAAATCCTGGAAAAGGCCAGGGAATGAGCCTATGTGTTGAATCTTGAACTAGAATGGAAGAGCTCAATAAACAAAATACCAATATAGTAATGCTGCAGGAATATAATTAGTCACCACATTCTTGACTTGTGCTCTCTGGTATTTCCATTGTAAACATGGATTGTTTTCATCAAGCATAAAGACAAACGTGGATACAACTGTGTGTCCTTGTGTAAGTGACCAGCATCACTGAGGCTGACACGATACAAGACAACTTAATCATCTAACAGCCTGGTAGAGAACTAGCCTCTTTTTTACCCATCCTGCCTAGTTTATGCCAGGTTAGTGAGCTCAGTTACTCTGGTGAAGCCTCCAAATGCTGGAGCCAACACAAGTGAAATGGCTCAAGCAAAGACCCTCTTGACAGCACCTGCTGATGTAGCTCAGTCCCTTTGCATCACCAACCTGGGAGCACCTTCCAAGGGGCACGTTTTGTTGGTAGCAGTGTAGAGCAGCTGTTTCTCCTTCCTTGCTGTGCATCCCGTGCCACCTGTCTGTGGGGCTGGCCCAGCTGTTTGTGCAGCCAGGCAGTGAGCTGTGCCAGGGAACATCCCCTGTGCTGGGCTATTTCCTAAGGCAGTTTACTGCATGGTTACACAAACAGTCAGGCTGGTGCAACGCAGGAGGCTGCAGGGAGGCACAACAGATCAGCTGATGGGGACAGGGTAAACAGCAACTGCTATAGCCAGTTCCAAAGCAGCAGTGAGACCAGAAGCCAAACCACAGGCTCAAGTTATTTACAGTCTTTCCACTGGCTTCAGTGAACAACAGTTAGTCCCCCTATTGCAACCCCAAATCCTGGTAAGATTGAAATCAGTGAACAATTATTTCCCCCATGTTTTCAATTGATTTGTATTTAGAGTAAAAAACTTGTCTAAGTTTTGATGTTATCTATGAAGGTCCCATCTGAAGGGATTTGGAGTGGGTACTAAAAGACCATATGGGTAGCAACCCATAGATTTTTATCTCACTTCCTGGCTCATTCACTGTGATGTCTGTTGTGACTAGGGATGATGTAAAATAATACGAAAGCAAGTTCCTTCAATCTTAACCAGAGGGGAAATAAAAAACCATGGCTATCAGAGGCTCCCGTGCATCCAGCTCAGCTGAGAACACAGGCTGGGAAAAAAAGCACCTGATGTCTGGGACATGTCCACTGAAAGAGAGCATCCAGTCCTCTTCTTCCTCATGCTAGGCCACATACTCTGTGATCATGTTGTTTTAGCAGCTGTGCAGAGAAAGTCTCATGCTGGGTCCCTAAAAGCCATCAGGGACTTGACCATCTGGGTGGGTACATACATCCCTAAAGGCCTCTTGCATTAAACCAAAATGAAGAATAACTCTCAGAATCCAACAAAGGAAGTCCAACATGTGGGTGTTAAGACAATGGGCCTTTTATGAGTGTAGCTCTTGGGCCCTTTAGGTGTGTGTCTACAGCAGGATTACTAAAACCTCATTTATTTTTGACTTGTTTTGAATCTAGGTGCCCACTATCCAGTACAAGCATCAAAGTTTTGGCCAGGAACGCCCTAGCTATGGAGATACTAAATGATAATTTCTGCATGAACCTGTGACAGCTTGGTTCTTTGGAAGGAGGTTTCGAGCACCCCTAGAAAAAAATCGGAGAAAACAACTTGATGTCTCTGGCAGAAAGATTTGTTTTGCAGTCCCTATATCTGAAAAATGCCTACAATTACACCTAACCTAACAGAAAAGCTCTGAAGCTTGATTAGTGTGTGCAAAGCCCATCAGTGTGTACATGGTGAAGTCTATAGCCCCGAGAAAAGAAGGGATGAGGTGGCCCAATAACTCTGCAGTGAGTCAGTAATGTTACCTAATCTCTAGTACACCTGTGCCACACGGGATACTCACTATAAACACACTGCCTTATCACCTGTTTGTTGGGAAGGGTGAACTGGTTCAGCTAAAATAAGAACAGGAATAAACCTGTGTCCAACAGCACTTCCATCTTACCTCCAGTTATGCTCCAGCTCTCCTTGTCCTGAGTGAAAGGAACTCCCAGAGGTTTTTTTTTCCTTGAAGTATTAATTATTTCATTGAACAAAAAGAGGGAGGATGAAAATAACCCAGAGAAATGAGAGTTTGTGCAGTGTTTCAGCCAAGGTTTCCAAGCTGATATCCAGCAATAAACATCAGGGACCAGCTGCTTCCTTTCTTACATGAGTCCATGTGGAGATGGCAATTCCCTCCAGATCTCCCCTGGGAAACACTGGATCAGAGCATTATTTAAAAAAGAAATAAAGGATGTCAACAAACAGAGGTGGACTTTGCATTATTCCCATCTCATTTTCCCCTTTACAGTCCCCCAGGTTCCATGGCTGTGTTCATGGGGACTCATGAAACCATCTGGTCCACAGAGGCTTTGCTTCCACTGGAGTTACGTCCTGCTTCCCACCAGAGTGGGGAAAGAAGGGGGCCAAACTTCAAGGCATAGCACAAGGGTTCAGCAGAAGTTGGTTCTCATGTCTGTAGGGATATGTTCTGTGTCCTGTGTCACATCACTGTTGCTCATGTGTGGTGTGAGGGTAAGAGCACCTTGTCACTTCTGCAGGATCCTTCAAGCTCCTCAGAGCCAGGTAGGTGGACGATCACAGAGAGAGATGCTCAGGAAGTGCACAACTCCAGACATCTTAAGACTGCAGGCAACGAGTGCTTTATGTATTATTTTGATGATTATATGGCATTTATATTGCAGGAGTGATCAGATGTGCTAGAAATTGTACAAACTGATAGAGTAATATAGTCTCTGTCACTAGGGAACATTTTTAAAAGATAAAAGAGATGAGTCTAGGGGAAGGTAATAAATACTCTGTCTTACAAATATGTACCAAGGTAATGATGAGAGTTCTTACATATGCTCATAGATCTCACCCAGAAAAATAGACTTGTAGCAGAATTGTTAATCTTGGCTTTCGTGCTTGGTTACGTTTTGTTTAGAAATCCAGTTTTTGAATCAGAAACAGCTCATCAGAATAGAAATGAGAAGGAAGGGAAGGGCTAATCAGTAAGGGGATAAGCAAATAAGAAGATGGGAATAAGGAAGGAACAGAAACAAAGATGAGTGCAAGAGGAACAGAAAAGCTTATCATTTGAGAACATTAGCATGGGGAGATTACAGAGTACAGTTAGGAGAAGTACAGTGTAAAGCAGGGACAATTGCCATTGGTAGTTTAGGAAAAGAATGAAAAATAACCAGAATTTTAAACATGTGTAAGTGTTGGTTTCGTGAGCTCTACAGGCATCAGAAAGAAACTAATGACCACTGGGACTAGGACAGGGACACTACCTTAACAACGACAGAAGAGAATGTTCTGCTTCCTATCAGCAGCCCTCTTTTTTAAGTTACTACTTTAAGACACTACTTAGAGTAGTGTCTCCTAAGATCACTGTCTTGATCCAAGCAGTCCTGCACCTCAGTGCTGATAAATGTGCAAAATACAGAGTAAATCTGTAAATCCCTTTGCAGTTGTCCTTTATTCCAGTGCAGTCCCAAGCCAAATCTAGGTCTACTTGAGTTTTAAGAGGAACTGGTGCCAGGGACAGGCATTTCTAAGGTGCAGTTTTCCTAACTTACTAAATAACTCTCCAAAGTAATTTCTGCCTGAGTAGTGCAAGAAAGCCAGGCCTGTCCTTCCATAAGACACTCCTCCCAAATCTTAGTTTCTCCCTTACTACCACTAGAAATGACACACTGTCCCTTCTCTGATTTTTCTCATTTCTTCCCATTTCCTATGCACATGCACCCTTTGGTCTGTAAGCAGTCCTAAGAAAGCTCTTTGGTTCTCAGTGATGCCTCCTGCTTGGATCACTCTGCATCCCCATTATCACTTCAGAGGTGTCATTGCCACTGCTGGGGTGCCAACCATCAAGACTGAACGAGAAACTGATCCAGGTGTAAAGTAATACTCTAAAACTGGGAGACTGGGAGAGGTGGAGGGAGAAGCATGGTCATTTTTAACCTGATTGATTCCCTTGCCCACTTCATGCTGCAGCCTCACAGACAGACACTTGTGCCTGCAGTGGAGCAGGCAATGGCAATGAACTGGTGGCTGGGGGATCTGTGCTGCTGAACATTCCTTGCCCAAAAGACAAGGGCGGCATAGGCATGTGCTCAGGCCTGCTCAGCCCATGCCGTGCTGGCCCGTGGCTTCTGCTGCACTTCTCCAAAATGAGCTCTTCCTTCCTCCTTCCTCATGGGGAGTTCATGGGAGCTGGAGCCAAAAGTTTTTATTCCCACAGAAAACTAGGGGTGTATAACCTCAAGGTGACATTGTTTTATCTGAGTTGTGTTGGCCCATCACACAGATGAGGGTGTGTTTGACTATGCTGACTGCTCTTACAGCATTATCTTAAGTTTTGTGATATCAGGTGATGTTGGTAGGGGCCAGCTGTTGAAATCAGATGATCATATGTTAATCCCAGCTTTCTTTTTCCTTTCTTAAAGCAAGCTTGTGGCAGCAAAGTAAGGGAAGCCTGGCAGCATGGCACAAAGCCTAAAACATTTGAAGTCCCATAAAACACACTTTAAATGAATGCATTTTGTAAGATCTCATTAGTTTTTGAGGCTTGATTCATGACAGCTGAATCCTCAGGACTGGCAATATTCATATAATGTAAAAGAGCTATAAACATTAAAGAAGTAAAAATGCACAAAGCTTCTACATCAGTCACCAGCTGCAGCCAAGCTATGGCTCATTGGAATTTATTGCAGTGTCTTCAAGCGGAGCAAGTGGTGAAGTGGTGCTATTACTTCTGATTACAAATGGACTGGGTAAGAGCATTGGTGCTATAAACACCCCATTACAGAATGGGCTGCACAGTACAACACCTACTATATTAATAACATTCAATTCTTCAGATTTAAAAATAGTGCTCTTAGGAAGAAAAGCAATTGCATTCTAGTCTGACACCTAAAAGGAAATGTGGGAAGGAAATAACTGTAACTGGCACAGCTAATAATGGATTATGATTCTACCCTCCCAGGAACTGAGGGGAATTGTCTTGCACTTTAGATTGGAACTAGCCTGCTTTCTCAAACATAAATCTGTGTTAATTCTTCTAAAAGCAAAAAAAAAAAAAAAAAAAAAAAA
>VXBQ01013579.1:22307-53226 GCA_013400175.1 Phainopepla nitens
AAAGGGAAAAAAAAAAAAAAAGCCCAGGTGAGCTTTTGGTTCCCATGGAGCTCCTCTGTGCCATTTTGATGAAAGAATAGGATCAGAAAGCTGCCTCTAAGGTTCATCTGAAAGCACCCCTCTGAAAAGGGAACCAGAGACATCCCTGCTATCTACCCCCCCACATGGTGTCTCCACACTTGCTGACGACAAGAAGAGGCTGGAGCAACCTGCCCTTTGGTAGGCTTTACCTAACATAATGATCCCTCAAGGCCTTTGGCAATTCAAAGATTAGAGGGCTCAGCTGAACACAGAAGCTGCACCAATTTAACTTATATCATGGCTTTGGTTTGCATTCCCAGAGCCAGTTCAAGGTGTGGTTTCACAGGTTCCTAGATCTCTGTTCCCATCCCCCTGCCAGAGGTCTGTCTCTCTCAGCAGAGCTGGTGGCCCTTGCCCTGGGTGCTCATCTCAGCTGGTTTTGTGCAAAAAAACCCACAAACCTTCCCACACACCTGCCTTCATCAGCCACTTGTGGGAGGACACTGGACTTTTGCCCTGGAGGAACTGGGGCACAGGGAGGCTTGTTTCTGCCAGCTCATAGCAGGATGATGAAGATAGCACAAGCGCTGAGTAAACACCTCAGGAGGGAACTCCTCCAACGTAGCAGCAAGGGTTGTCAGACTTTGTCAGTCAGCACAGCTGCTCCACAGCCCCAGGGAGTTCAAACCCTTCCTCTCCCACACCCCAGCATTTTGCCCAAGCCGCATGACTGTGGGATAGCTGGGGAGGAAGGGAACACTGTCTCATCCCATGATTTTATAACTGCTGAAGAGAAAGAAATCAAGATTCAGGCAGGAGGAGCAAAGTGAGGCTTTAGGTATCACTTCCCACTCAAAGGGGTTTCAGAGGTAGATAGTTTTAAACCCATTGCACAGACACTGCACCAATAGCACTGAGTAGTGGTTGATCTGATGAAGGTCCTCTAGCAAGCAAATGGCAGAACTGGAAAAAAAATGTTACCGTAGACCCTTTCCAGAACTCATTTACTTCATAGTGCCTCCAACTATGAACTCTTCTGGCAGAGACAGACCACAGATAAATTCTTGCATCTTCCTCCTATCCCCTATCCAGGCATCAGATTTTAACCAGACCTGTCCTATCCCTGCCTAGGCCCCCTTCCATCACCCAGATCATGCACAAAGGACCTTACATGACTCCACTCCTGGAGGAGTGGGATGGGACATATTCATGCTTCGAGACCCACCAGTTTATTAATCCCAGGCCAACCTTGCATCTTTGGTTAAATTGATGAGACATTACACATGGCCTACAACAAAAAGACCCATGACCTCTGTGAAATAAAATGGCTGAAGAGGTGCCTAAAGGTTTGTTTAAACCTTTGTCCCGTCATTTTTTCAGACTAAGTAGTGAATGAGCACAGCTGAAGATCCAGCCTGTTTTGGAGCAAGTGTAGATTTAATAAATCTGTCTCAACTCCAGTTGTACAATGAGAAGCTGTTATAATGGGAGGAAGTCGGCTGAGCTCATATTCTTCCCTGAGACAAAAGTTCTGGGCACAGCTAGATGAAAAATAGCTTCAGCTTTTTCTAAAGAGCCAGTGAAATAAAATCACTGGAGGAAGTACTACAAAACCCTTCAATACAGCAAACTGTGTAGGCAAGCAGTACAAGGAAAGATTACATCATTGCCAGATACAACCAAATAGCCTCATCAAGGTAATTACCTTAAGTATGAGGCAAACAACTGGATCAGGATACAGGTAAATACTGCTAAACCAGAATACTGAGCATGTTATCCTGCAGAACAGAGTGGGAGCATTTCAAGCCATATATTAATTCATCAGCTCTCACCATTATTCTTGATCAGAAGTGCTTGTGTTTCAATACCGTCTTGAGAAGCTGTGAACATCAAAGCCCAGACACACACACACACATCCAGGTCCACCAGCTCTACCAGGCAGGAATGAATCTCCAGCAAGCAGATGATAACAAATAGCAGGAAGCCCATGAAAATACATCTTAAGCCAGCTCTGGGAACAGGAATCAAAGGCACAGTTTAAGTTACTTTGATTCAGGCCCTGTGTAGAGACTAGAAACTGAAAATCAAAGTGAGGCTTGGTACCTTTTTAAAGGAGCCAATTCACCACAGCCTAAATGAAAAGAGTTAGTAGCTCCCACAGAAGTGCGCATACAATTCTCAGCTGAGATGTGAGAAGCTCTTTTCTCTTTTCAGAGCTGGTTACACAGAGAAGTTTACTTTGACATGTGTGGTGCCACAATGTAATTGCTTCATATAAACTAGTATGCAGGAGCAGTCTTCAAATGAACACAGGGCTTCTTTCTGAGTTATTGTTTCTGCTTGCAGAAAAAGAGCGAGGATGCTTCAGCTGGACACCAGGGTACCTGGTGGAGTTGCTAGGCTGTGGGGTGGCTCCAGTGGCACCCAGTGGGACAGGTGACAGAGCATAACCAGAAGTCACAAATTTCCACCCAGATGTTCACACCACCAAATCGCTGTGGTTCACCTTTTGGGTGTTATCGTTGCTCAAGTTACCAACAAATGACTGTGAAGAAACCAGCTCTCCCCAAAGTAACTGGGTGTAGGTGGCCATCACTGTGGGGATACTTGGCACCAGTGTCAAGCAGCTGCAAGTTTTCCAAACAGGCACAACTCTTCCATGTAATCTTAGCTGCCATTTCCCCAGCTTCATCTTCTTCTCCCAGCAGCAGTGCCACAAGAACAAGGATGCAGAGGAGAAGCAGAAGGAGTTCAACGTGGTGCTCTTTGATAGAACTGCATTTCATGTCTTCCCTCCTTTTCATGAGCTTGGGAGAGTGGAGAGGAGTATGCTGAGGGCCACTCTGGCCCACAGAATGTGCTTCAAGGTGTGAAAAGGCACTTTTCCACATGCAGTTACCTGAGAGATGTTGCAACAGACAGCCTACTCAAAAAGACACAGCCATCACCATCCAGAAAGGTGTTTTTAGGGCAGCATGTGGAAATCACCAGGTCTTGAAGTGTTATTAGTCATCTATGAGGGTCCCTAATTTCACTGGCTTGGCACAGCCCTTGCTGTTGTTATCCCTGAGCCAAAGCTTGCACTGAACAAATACAACCAGGTACAGGTAACTGGGTGCAGCCCTGGCCTTGATGGGGCAGACCATCCAAGAACAGGATCACTCCTGCTTACCTGGACCAGTCCCATCTTGGGCTATGCCACTGATGGTACCTCAAGCTCCACAGTTTTCCAGTAAAACTTCATTTAGGAGTTGTCTGTTCTACTTCAGGCCTTCTGGAAACCTCACAGAGGTCTCAGCTTTCTAGTGTATGCATTTCACCAGACTGTCACCTGACTCCACTGCTGAAAAAATAGGACTGCCATCCCACTTAAAAGTGTCATTAGCACTGCTAGGGTTTCTTCTTTAGTTTCTAGAAGGTTCTGTGAGCATCCTCTATGTGTGGCTCAGTAAGGTATTGGTAGGACATCTGGACCATAGAAAAATCCATTTAGTGACTGCAGGAGCAGTGACAGGCCAGCACCACAGTGCTGTTCCCCATCACCACAAGCTGTGTGGAGACACCAGCCAGGCTCCATGAGCTAGGGGCCATCGGTCCCCTCACTGCACCAGAGAGAGAGAGAGAGAGAGAGAAGAGCTTAGCCTCTCTCTCTCTGGTGGAGACCAGGGTTTAGATGCTATAAGGCTGGCTTAGCAGCCTGTGTTCATCCATCAGAGCGGCAATTTCCAGAGCATGTGTCAGTCAGTTCTCCTACACTGATGCTGAGAGCAACACCTTGGATACAGGCCTGACATAATACTAGGAATATTTGTCGTGATTTATGGCGTGCAGTATCACTGATACTGTGACATGACCTTCTGAGCTGTGTGAGACCTCTACTTTGCTAGGATGTGCAAGTTCTGCATGCTTGGCAAGCTTTTATTAATTTCAAATAAGAATGGAGGATGTCAATTAACTGTGGGAAATATGTCAGTCTTTGTTAATGCACTTTGTACTGCTTTATTAATTTTTCATGCTGCCATGGATGCAAGTCTGCTTGGGGGAAATAGCAGTTGTACATAGTGCATTTCCCTGCAGGATCCTGTGTTGGGAGGCAGGGAGTGGAGAAGAGAGGGAGGCTTTCTGTTATTGCTCAGTAAGATTTTCAAAGTGCCTGAGTACACTCACAAGTGTATAAAACTGTACAGCTTATGCATAATCAGTTTGAGTGCCTGAGTGTTGGCCTGTGGGGCCTCTCTCCATGCCTGCAGCATCATTCCAAAAGCTTAGGCTCTTTTCTAGGTCATGATCAATTTTATATATTGGACTACATGTTGGATAATGCTGATGCATTAAAAAAAATGTAAAATTCAGCTTTAAAATGACAAATATTAGACAAAAGTTTTTTCTCCTTGGAAAGAGCAATGCTTTAATGCTGTGCAAACAGAGCAAAGGCAAAGGGCTTAATAAAGGACAAGGGAGATTCTGGTATACAGAGCTGAGTGCTCTTGGCATGCTGTGGAGAGCCTTCCAGTGTGTGTGACCAGCTTTCCTTTCCAGGAATCTTGGAAACTAGTGTGACATGGCTCTGTAATCTGCTCGCAACATCAAAGATGGATCAACCTCCATAAACAATTTTTGCACTGGTTCTTTGATAAGAGAGAGATCTGTCTCTGTCTTGCATTCCTTGAACTCTGTTCCTCCCAGAGCATCACATCCCTGTCCTCCATATTTCTCAGGGCACAGATAAGGTCACCAAACATTTCTTTCTTTGTTTTTTCCTTTCTTCTCTCTCACTTGAGATCTGTGATCTCAAGGACTGTGAGCCTGGAAAGAAGCAAAGTCAAAACCCTGAATTTTTCAAGAGCAAACCTCCAGCTCTTTAAGGAGTTGGTGAATAAGATTCTCTGGGAAACTGTCCTTGAGGACAGAGGTGATGACCAGCACTGTCAGCTCTTTAAGGCCCCTTTTCTTTGAGTGCAAGAGTGCTCTTCCAGTGTGTAGGAAATCAAGCAAGGCAGGGTGGAAACTGACATGGATTTGCTCCTCAGACGGAGGAGTAAGAAAGAAATGCACTACCAGTGAAAGCAGAGAAAGGTGACCTGGGGAGAGTACAGGGACACAGTTCATATGTCTAGGAATGGGGTCAGGAAAGCCAAGGCAAAGTTGCAACAGGAGCTGGCAAGAGATATAAGGGATTACAAGAAGGGATTCCATAAGGACATAGGTCAGAAAAGAAAAGGCCAAGGAGAGTGTAGTGATAAGCAAGAACAGTGACACTGATATGGAAAAGGAGCCTGGGAACACCATGGTGCAGAACCTCCTAGAAGATCTGCTAAAGCACATATGAGACGAGGAGGTGTCAGCCAGCACATATCTACTGAGAGCAAGTCATGCCTGACCAGTCTGGTGGCCTGTGTTGGAGTGATGGCAAGAGCTGGTAAGAGAAGACCAAAAGACATCAGTTACCTAGTCTTCTGCTAGGCCTTTGGAATGGTCCCACATGATTTCTTTATCTCCAAATTGAAGAGACATGGGTTCAATGGGTGGGCCATGCAGTGGATAAGGAATTGGCTGAATGAATGCAGCCAGAGAATTGTGATCAATGGCTTTATATCTAGGTGGAGGCCAGCAATGAATTTTGTCCCTCAGGGCCCTGTCTTGGGGCCAGTGCTCTTCAGCATCTTCATCAGTGACACAGACAGTGAGATCAAGTGCACCATTACCATGTTTGCAGATGACCTGAAGCTGAGCAGTACACAAAATAGTTGGCACAAAAGAAGGACAGGATCACTTCTGTGGGGACGTGGACAGACTCAAGAAGTGACCCATGAGAACTTCCTTAAATCCAGCAAGTCCAAGGGCAAAGTGCTGCACCTGGTTCAGAGCAATCCCAGATACAAGCACAGATTGCAAGAAGTCATTGAGATCAGTCCTGCAGCAAAGGACTTGGATATTCTCAGGGATTAAAAGCTGGGCATGAGCCAAGAGCGTGTCCTCACAGCCCAGAAAGCTGACCACATCCCGGGCTACATCAAAAGAGGTGTGGCCAGCACATCAAAGGAGGCAGTTCTCCCCCTCCACCCTGCCCCACGAGGTCAGCACCTGGAGTACTGTGTCCAGCTCTGGAGACTTCAGTGCAGGAAAGACATGGACCTGTTTGTGTGGGTCTAGAGGAGGGCCATGAATATAGTGAGAGGAATGGAGCACCTCTACTACAAAGACAGGTTGATGTTCTGCCTCAGCAGGTAGGAGACAGTCAAAAATTTGGGATCCCAGAGAAGGCACTATACTTTGGGCACCTGAAATGCTGCCTGCCTCCCTCGCAGCCCTGGTCTCAGTCCAAATGGCTTTTAATGCTGCTTTTCAATGAACCTGAAGGCTTGTGGAAGTAAACTTATCAAAGCCTTACTAACAGTACTCTGCAGTGTATGTCCTACTTGGACTCCCCACACTTCTTCCGAGAGAGAAATGTCACTTGAAAATTGTTAGAAATAGGAACTGCTTGTGTGAGTATTATAGGGTTTCGCACTGGCCAAGGTGTGCTGGCTGACAGGAAAGTGGACTATATGAGGATTGTGCATAGTGATGAGGTGCTGGGAGAGAGGCAGGGAAGAGGATGAAGGGCTGTGGGGCATGCAGGGTCCCTCTTGAATTCCATGTTTGTAGGGAGGGAGACTGTCACATGGAGTTGTTCCTCAGTGCCATAAACCAGTCTCAGGTGGAGCTGCCATGGGGTGCATCCTCCTCTCCAGCCACAGTGGTACTGGCCTTGCACCCTGGGACTGCAGGGAGCTGAGCTGGCTGAAAACTAACACTATTTGTCTTCAGAAAAAAGAGCTCCCCTACCCAGTCAGTGTGTCATTGCACTGGTGCCAGTGTTAGTGCTGGGGTGGGAGAGAGTGAGGGTGGCTGGAGCCCTGAATTACACCAGCAGGGTTGTGTCCCAGTTTGGAAGGCTCCTTGAAAGACATCTGGCTCCTGGACACTTCTTCCTTCGTTGTCCAGTGCAGTGCAGTGCCGAAAGGGTGCTCAGTTCTCAAAGACCACAGGCATGTTAATAAATCAAATGGCTGGGGGCTTCTTCCTTGGCCCTAAGGGCAGGTGGCACAGCTAAACTCTCCTCATCCATCCTGCCTCTTGGGGAATGGTCCCTGGACTTTTAATATCCCCCAAACTGGACTGGACTGTAGTATGGAACCAAAATCACGCTGGAGAGTGCTCTGGTAGCAGGTAAATGGCATGACAGGGCAATGAGATCGGGAGAGTGAACGCCAGAGCGCAGGGTTCAGCTGCAGCACCACACGGAGGTATGGGAGGAGGCCCACAGGGAACCACCAGTTGCCACAGGGAAACTTATCCTGGAGGTTTGTTCAGGTTTCTTTGAGATGCAGTGTGCTCTGTAAGTACAGATACCCTCCTGGCCCCAAAGTAAATATGAATCTGTAAAATACTGTGCATTTCATAGGTGACATTGCTGTAAGGAAACATGCCTTTCAGTGTTGTGCAGTGTTTGGATAGCCCAGAGACCTGAGAGATGCTGCACAGCCTGCTCTGTGAGGGCCTTTGTGGCAAGATCTTCAAATGTCCTGGCCTCTCCATGCTGATATTTAAAGGTCAGTTGTATTCTGAAAGGTTACCTTGATAGACATAGTGAGAATTTGTCCTTCTAATCAACAAATTTGCCCAGCTAACAACAGAAAGTGTTAATTTCCAGATGTGCCAGTTCAGGGTAAGTTCAGCAGAGAAAGCCAGAGCAGCTTTTTCTGTGTCCCACCCTCAGTAGTAAGGGCTGTGTAAAAAAGGCTTCAGATTCTGCAAATGTGATTGCAGTTGGAGTAGAAATGTGCTATCTTGGGTGAGGAAGTTCTTCAGCCTTAGCTGGCATAAAATAAAATCCTTATTTTAGTGAGTGCATTCCCCAGATGTGCCTGGGAACAAGTCAACTGACTACAAAAGATCTATTTATCCACCATCACTATTTGGAGTAAAACTGCACTTTGAAGTTTGGAAGGCACTTTCGCAATAGAGGGGTTTGCCCTGATGTCCTTGGCCAAAAATAGTGGCTTATTTTTGTCCTGCTAACACATGCCAGCTGGCTGCCACCCTCCATTCCTGACGCAGCTGCATTTCAGTTCTGCTGTTTATGTAAAGTTTGTGCAGTGTGATTTAGGGCCCTTTGGGATGAAATGTACTATGTAAATATAAACTCTTATTTCCAATGTCTTTCTGTAGCCATTAAGGGCCTAATTCATCCCACCACACAGGGATTTACACCAAGACTTGGCCAAACAGATGCAGGTCCCAGCATCGTCTGGCACCTAGTGGGTTCAATCTCTGGAGGAAGCTTCCACGAGCAGCTTCTGGAAACACCTCAGGGCTGATCAGTGTCCCAGCACTCAGCCCCAGCTTAGCCCAGGATTTGGAACATCTGAGTGGAAGACTGTTTTGAGGACAAGGGTTTAGTTTGGCATTTTACTGCATAAATTTGTTGTTTGCTAATAGACTGGAATCTGGATTTAGAGTTTTGTATATTCCTTCACACTAGGCTGTAGGATAGTTTGGATCCATCTGATTAACTTACCAATACAGCTGAGCAAGTGATAAGGAATAGGGTGTGCTACAGCCATCTAAGTGCTTCTCTTGCAAGGTCACATATCCCCATAATTGGGAATAATGTGCAAATATATTGCTTTCACAAAGAAATAAGCCCTGCTGAGGAATTGGGAGATCTGTGAATCTGGTCCAGTCTGATTATATCTTGCCATCTCTTGACAAGTATGGGCCTATCCCAGACTATATGCAACAGATATCTGTAATTCACACTACACAATACCAAATGCAACATTTGCAACATAGCAAAGTAGATGGTCTGCAAGATATAGCTGCCTATTTAAATAGTGTCCTGGATATTTATCCATGAGAATTTCTGTGTCACTTCAGCTGTAGTGAGAGTGGAAAAATGTCGGCAAAAAAAAGGTAAAGGCAAAGTTTGAAAATCCAGGATGGAAAACTTGAGGGTCTAGGATCACATGCCTACAGTACCCTCCCAGCAGTTTAGTCAGGGATATTCAGCCTCCCCTGCAGCAGAAATTATGTTGAACAACAAGAGATTTCCCTTAGATTTTAGAAGCTACAAAACATGGAGCAGACTTCATATGCCTTAACAGCAGGCAAAGTTGAAATGTCACCTGTGCCCAGCCAGCACCAACTTCTGCCAGCCCAGGCAGAGCCTGTGACATGAAATCACATCCCCATATTTGTGAGTTGATAAGCAGAATACTTTGCAGACTTCCAGCTACACCTCCTGCAGATGATTCAACTCAGGTGAATGTCTCTGCCTCCGAGAGCAGCAGTGTGGGGCAAACCTGAAAGTGGGTCTCTTTCCCCATAAGTCTTTCTGCTTTGCAGTGAATTCAGCTTTCACAAGTGCAGTAGCAGCAGCACATGCTCTCAGGCTAAGCCTTTCATGTGCACTTTGAATCGGCACTGCGGCCACACAAGCAGCAGGAAAGGGACCTGCCCCAGACAGAGGCTGCTGAGGATCTCCTTGTCAAAACTGAAACACAAAAGGACACTTGTGGACTTCTGTCCCAGGCAAGAAAAATTATGATCAGAAGGAACTTGCTCTGCCTGGTACGAAATGCTGACGGTTGCTCATTAGAGGTGTGCTCTGGCAGTCCTCCTCGCTTCTGAGAACACCTTGGGCACCAAAAAAGCTCCTTGTAAGAATTGGAACACCATTTTGAAGATGACCAGACGCCTCCCTCAGACAAGCTACTGGGACTTCATGAAGCAGGTGGGAATACTGCACCAAGAATTAAAACCCGGAGCTGCTGAATGTAGAACAACCAGCAAGACTAACCTGAACATTGAAAAGGCCGAGTAAATATGATGCAGATCTCCAGGCCAGAGATGCCATCCTGCTGCATGTATGGGATGATGCAGCCCACTCCAGCAGATCCTGTCCCACTCCTGCAGAATGGACTCACTTGTCTGAAGGCAGAGGAGACCATGCCCATCAAACGTGGATCAGCCCCATCCCCAACTCCACCTGCTGTCAAGTCCCACCAAAGCCCATGTAATCACCTTTTGCAGCCTCCTTGAGCCTGACTGGATTCCCACTGGGCTCCTGGAGTATGTGCTGGAAGGTGAGATCTGCTCCCTGTGCTATTCTCAAACAGCAGCACACAGTGTCTTGTTTTCCCCTTGCAAATTCAAAGAGGGAAATTATTTGATTTCTTCAAAGGTGTCCAGGACTGTTTGAGGCTACCTGATCCCAGGGAAGAAGATGGAAGTGTTCTGTACCCTTTCCCATTTTCCTCTTTATCTCCATGCACATTACTGCCACACCAAACTTGGAGCATATTAGCTAAAAAGGAATCGCAGAGGAATTTGCAGAGGAGCTTAGGAGATTATTTTGGGTCCAAATGAGCTCAGAACCAGTGAGGAGAGGAGACTGGCTCCAGTGGTGATGCTTACAGACCTCCAGGACTGGGGTGACTATGGCCCCCATGTTGGTCCTTTGGCTCTAATCCGGCACTGTGAAATGTCAACCTGTCCTTAAAACAAAACAAAAAAATTAAGTATTGCCAGAACCCTGTCATATCCTGAGAGAGATGAAAGACTACTGCATATTACCCGTGCCTTGCTGCTACAGAGGTTGCTGCTTCACTCATGGTGAGCACATCACCATCACTGAAATATGGGACTGATGCCAACATGACATTTTTACCAGAAGTGCACAAAAGGGAATTATCTCTTTTCAAAAAACCCTCTTCCTCTCTCAGGAGAAATCCTAGCTCATTATTTCTCTCTCTTCCTTACAATGTTTTTTATCTTTTTTTTTCCCTGTTTGGCAAAGAAAAGTTGTTAATTCTCATGGGAGTTAGGGGGCAGCAGAAGGTGTACCAGAGGCTGCCAAACGGGCAGCGGTGTGCAGTTTGCCTATCTCTGGTGTCAGCTGGGTTTGGGATGAGTCAGGAGGATAAGTTAGGTAACAAACAAGTGGGAGAGCTAATAGACCAGTTGGTAGCATGGCAAGGGTGCGTCCGCTGCTGACTCAGGCTTAATCAATGTCTTATCATTTCTCACGCCTTCCAGCTCCAGCATCAAACCTCCAAGGGTTCTCATCAGGGGATTAATTCCTCCTTCTCATCTTCATCAGGAGCATGCACTCGAGCCCTCTGCGTGGGAAACAGACACATCTTCTCCATGTGGCAGAAACTCCCAGCCAATGATTGCACCCATCAGCTAATGGATGGACACGTATCCCAGCCAGTTGTACCCAGGTACAGAATGCAGGTATATTATCCCCAGTTGCAAGCAGTATCAGGAGCCCAAGAAATTATTAGATATATTTTATAATGGAATAAAGAGATTGTAAGGGAAATGGAACCTCAAAGGAAGAAGTTCAGACATCCTGAAGACAACAAGCAGAGGTACTTTGGAGGATGCATATCATGCTTAAACACAAGTCCATCAGAGGCAGCTGAGTCCCATGTCACAGAATAAGGTGTCGTTCTATGAGAGCTATGAAGATTCACTTGAAGATCCATTGTGAAGACTGGAAGTCATGTTGTCAAAAGACTTGTCCTGAGAAGAAAGACACAGCATGAAAGCCAGCCCAGTGCCGTGCACGAGAACCTTGTCATCTGGAAAGGAGCCATGCTGCAAGACTCTCCAGCAACAGGCTCAAGAAGAGCCCTCTTAGGCTCCTTGGTGGCACACATGGTCACCTCCTAAGGCTCTTTGTCTTGTCCTTGTCTTTTTCCTCACCTGCTGTCTATGGCAGTTCGCTCTGGGCCAGGTTACGGTGGTTGTTGATCATTTCAGACAGACTTTTTAGCTCCCTCAATGTTTCTGACCCTGCTCCATCCTGGACACAGCTATAAATGATGTTTCTTCTTCACATCTTGCCCCAGCTTTTATTCAGTTTTCTCTCCCTCTCCCTCAGTCTCCAAAGTGCTTGGCATGTGTCTTTCATCCACCTGGCATGGGCTCCATGGGTAGGGAATGGCCACAGAAGCTAATTAGTGACTGATGCAACTGGGTTTTAAATTTAACTTCATGGTGCAGCCATGCCTTGAATGTAAATAAGGCACGTGCTTTTGGGTGAACATGTGGGGTCCTTTGGGGGCACTTCTGAGGAGACCAACCTGCTGCTCAGGACAGGTGTGACCTCTGCAAAAAACCTCTGAAATATTCAGAAGACTTACTGTGCTACTCACACACTGCTTTGAAAACTTCCTCAGTGCTCGACTACTTGCAGCAGCAGAAGTGCATGAAAATATGAGAAGTGAAAAATTCACTATGAATCTTTAGAAAGAGATCTATAGGCAAATTTGGAGGAGTTGGTCAAGCTTCTAGATGGCATCCATTTCTGACTCCCCTCTGGCCTTATTTACTAAAAGAAATCGAGTTTGAACAAAGGGAGTAAAATCAAGGAAAAGATGCTTATAAAGTGAAGTTATTATCAATAGATAAAATGAGAAAACAAATCAGAATAAAATATGTGCATCAAGATGATCTCAATAATCTCAACACAAAACCAGTTAATCCTTATAAAGCGTTAAGAGAGGCTCTTCAGGAAGCAGCTGTCCCTTTGGTTACAAACACACTGGAGTCAATTTAGCAGAGAAACTGGAGCTGCTTAAATAGTTTACTTTTGAGACATTACTATCTAATGTTCACATCACAGAGCCAGTTATAAAGCTCCCGTCTTAGATTTCCGTTCTCACATAGTAGGTAACCCTTTCCTCCCCTCTGCTGGCAGATTCCAACAGATGACAGATTTCAAGAGAACAACTCTAATAAACAGGATTTTGACAGGTCTTATTAGCCAGAAACCACCTAGGGCAACAGCAAGGGCTCTTTCAGCACAAAATAATTTTCTTTATGAGTGAACATTAAAATATTTTCTTCAGAGTACAGATTTTAGGGACCGACACACGCATGCATGCACACAGCAATGCTTTCATGGTATAGAGTGAAGTCTAAGAAAGTCCAGACATTTCCTAGACATCAAACACAAACAGCAAACATCAATAAAGAAGCCATTTCCCAGAGGACTGGGGCTGGAGCTGCAGCTGTGAACGCAGCAGATGTCCTCTTGGCTCAAGGCTTCTCCTGCACAGACCTCATTTGGGTGCTGGCTGGGAAGCAGGAGGCAGGGACAACATAATCACCAGGGTTTTGACAATGTCTCTTTAAAACAACTGCACTTGGGGGGACTGGAGAGCCAGTCTTCTCTCAACAGGCTCATTGATCTTAAAGGTGAGATATCCCAGACTGCTCCTTAGGGTTCGTGAACTTTGCTTACTCGGCCTGGTGACATCTCCCTCTCCAGGCTGCTGCAAGCAAATCTGCTGCAAGGACTCATTTGGAGCTACCCCAGATTTGAACTTAGCAAGTGGCAGGTTTGGGAAAAGTCCCATTTACATCCACAGAATAAAAAGTGTATTTGGTGCCTTATAGAGCAGACACTGTACATCTGCAAATGTTTCCCTAAGCCTTCGTTTCCCTCCCTTTCCCCTGTTTTGTAAGGAAAAAAAATTAACATGCAAGATGTTTCCTGAAGATTTTGGCATAGTCTTATCTGGATAAAAGGTCTCATGATGACTCTGTTGCCAACTTATAGAAATTTCAACACGAATCTATTCTATAAAAATAGCTGCTTGCCAGGGTTTGTTTGTTTTCTTCCCAACCACTGCTTGATATTCCCTCATCTGCAAACTCAAAAATAAACATGTACAATTTATTACTTCTGTCATCATTCTTCTCCTAAAGAAGGCAACTTACAGTCAGCGTTCTATTTTGGAAATAAACTAGAAGTCAAGCAGTTTGCCTCTTGTACACTTTTAGAGTAGCAAAACTTGCTAGTTATTTCCTTGCTGACTTAGCCTCTGAGCAGCGCTGGGCAGGGTGCCTGAAGCTTCCACAGCTGATTCCAAAACCTCCTGCACCCCACCAAGAACAGTACTGGTGGTAGCCCTTTGCAGAAGAAGTGACTTTGGGGTTTCCAGGGGGCTGGGATCTCACTACCCCCGAGGAGACTGGCCTGGCTGAAGGGTGAGGGACAGGGAGCAGGGGCTGAGCCCCGAGAGCTTTGCCCAAGGGTGATGCTTCCTATTGCTGTGCACAGCCCTGCTGATGGGCACTGAGCAGCTGTGAGGCAGGGTCACCCTGTGCCCCATTTTGAGGGAGAAGCAGAGAGAGAGAACAGGGCCATCATGTTTCCCCCTCCACAGCTGGCTGCCCTTTTTCCCACATTTTGGGGAAGCAGTGATGATAGTACCACTCCAATACTGTCATTATACTACACAGTAATAAAAAAGTATATTCTGTGCTCTGGAATCCTATGTTCTTGGCCTTGCCTGGCAGGGCAGAATCCTTGTCTCTCATCCAGACAGTTTGGAATCTGAGGGTGAACAATTCAGTGGGTATGGGAAGACCCACTTTTCTATCCTCCATCACAGACTCATTTTGTGACAAGGAAAAGATGTCCAGAGCTACAGAGAAGTGCCCAGTTGGCTCATCCTTTGAAAACCAGACCCTAAACCTTCTGTGCCTGAGCTCTCCATATCCACTCAGTGAAAGAAGCACTGCCCTGTGTCCTGTTGGGAAATGTATCTGAAACTGAGGAGCACTTAGTGAAGGGGACAGATGCTCGCTGTAACCTGGGATTACTGTTTTAGCATGTCTGATTGCTCTTGGTGGGTCAGGACCTCCCACGCTGGTGGAAACTGAGCCCCTGCTGCCACCCTGGCTTTGTGGGGGCATGGGGAGCCGAGGGCTTTGGCTGGGTGAAGCAAGGGGCTGGAGGTGAGCTTCACCCAGGGCTCATGGCAAGGGCAGCCCCAGCCAGAGGAGGCAGGCCCATGGCTTCCTCACGCCAAAGAGGAGGGAAAGAGAAGATCCGGACCCAGTCGCCTGCTATAAACATTAAAGGGATTTTGCATGCTTATATTTCTTCCTCAGAGAAAAATTATACTGCTTTGGGTTACCATGGCTCCTGGTTTCCCTGGTTACCTCTCTGTATGGAGTAGGGGATGAGAGATGAGGGGAGGGAAGGAGGACCCAAAAAAGATGGGGGCCAATTACAAAGATCCTGAGCAAGGCAAATGATGTCAGCACGTCTTTTTTCCCGGGAAAAAAGAACAAAAAGACAGAATGGATGTTTCTTGGCAAGGATGGTGGCCGTGTTTTGTACCTTTTGATGTTTTGTAATTCAAAAGGGGGAGAAGATTATAAAACAAAATTAATCACCAGTGAAAACCAACAGCCCAGTGTTTAATACTTCCTTAAACTTAGAAGCAAGAGGATCGTTGGTGAGAGAACCATGATGCAAAATAAGAAAACACAGCAATGGGAGTACCTGGGTCCATGTGCAGGCTGGCAGGCAAGGCCAGGCCACTAGTAATGGCTTTTGCAATGGACCATTGCAGCCAGGAGAAAAGTGTTGATGCAACTCCAGCTCCAGAGAGCTCCAGCACAGCACTCCTGGCCAGCCCCATCCTGCAGAGCCTCATGCAGATCATTCCCTTCCAAAAATCAACAGGACAATGTATGCAAGAAAGGCTTCCTTACATGGCCAAGTCCCAGTCCTTAGTAAAAGTCCCACACTGTTTTCAAGTGGTCAAGCTTTGAGTAAGGACTAAACCAAGCCTGTGCAAACCCTCTTTATAAAACCACGTTTCAGTGGTTGGACAAGAAATCCAATCTGATCCCAGTGGCAAAGCGCCAATAATCCTCTCACCTTTCTCTTAATATCCTGTGCCTCAGTGATATATGTCAAGCCATTTAAACCCCAGCAGCAGAGTTCAGGTGCTCTGCCAATTATATTGAGTGGATGGGGAGATATGCTAGTTGAACAAGAAATAGGTCAGAGGAACGATTTAGCTAATAAATTATAGTAATGAAAAGTTCATTTGAGAGCTGTTTGGTTTGTAGTTCTGCAAAGGAGAAGAGGGTCAGCAGGGGCAAAGAGAAAAATGTGAGGACCTGGCAGGAGACCTCACCAGTAGAGCAATGAATGGGCAACCAAGAAGATGGGAAATAGGATGAACTGAGCACTGAGTCTGGTCTTTGTGTCACAGACCCTGCTATAATGGCACTGAACAGTCTCCACATGGCTCAGTGGTGCTTGGGCTAGCTTGTGTTGGGGGCAAAACTGCTGCCCTAACTGAGCTTCTCTGCCCAGGTCAAAACAGACAGTTTCTCATCAAGACTGCTTAGCTGGGGTAGTGTGTCTAACCAGCACAGCAATATCGGCCTCCAGCCCTGGCAGTGGCTCACTTAGCACTGAGCATATCTGTACAGCGTTTCATTCACCCTTTAGAAACCTCTACATCCCTGCCCAAAATCTGCTGATGTCAAGTCTTTCCAGTGCTGGGCTTTGAATCAAGTCATCTGGTGTCTAGATACAGCGTTAGCAAAACTGAAATTGTTGCCAGGAACACAGAGAATCCTTAGGTTGCCTTCATTACCAGCTCACTTTGAAATGATTCCTAAGGACTACTTTGTTGTGTTCTGATTGATGGGGTTTGAAAGTGCAGGGGAGAATTTCTCTGCAGAGTCCTGTGGCTGCATGTGTCCTACCTGTAGACAGACCAAGACAAACACACCTTCCAAAGGTACTAATGGCAATCTGTTGAATGTCCTACAGGGAGAGCAGGATATTGGCATGACATTGGCCCAACTGCATGTTGGACCAAAATTACTAAAGTGATTAAACAAGGTATCTTTGGAGTTTTGTTTCGTTTGTAATAACAGAGGTAACTTCAAAGTTATGTTGTCATCACTACAAACGAAGGCATAGAGATTAGTGACATCTAATTTTTGGTGTTTTGAAGTTAGATGACTGTTGCCAGCCAGAAGCATAGAGAGGAGGGCAGCCAGGACTGCACACCTTGGAGCTGTCTCTCCCAGGCAGCTCCTGTAGGATGGGATAAAGCCTCTCCTGGTGGTGCCTGTTTCTCTCCACCATTTTCAGACAAAGCCCAGCTAACTGATTTTATTTATCTGACTGCTGAATGCACCACGTCAGATGTACAAGGCCCATCTGTACTTTTTGTGATGGCTGTTGACTAAGTAGTGTCCCCTGTCCCCAGGGCTGCTGCTGATTGTGCTCAGGCCTGAAACTCCTCCTGGCAGCTAAGGACAAAACTGATGCTGGTGCGAGATGGGCAGGGGAAGGAACACCTCCCTACAGAAAAGACATTTTGGATTTCTGGTTTCTTGTTTCTCTCTGCCATACAGCATCCAGTCCACAAAGTGTATTGCATGTTGTTGGTGAATTTAACTTAGGAGTGACGCTGAGCAAACCACAGAAACCGGGCCTTCATCAGACCACTTATTTTTGTAGTGAGATTTGAAGAAGTAGTTTGAAAAATAATCTCCAACATTCATTAGATGTTATAAATTGGTTCTTTTTATGTATTAGAGACAGGGCAATAAATGCCAAAGGGGATTTATTGGTTATTACTGCTCTGATAAAAGGGTCATTAAGAGTTGTAAAAGTCTAAACGATAATGGGGAGATGTTGTAAATGCTGTAAGTGAATAGAATGAAAGAACATGATATACCCATCAGCTGAGGTCACTTCCTAATAATTTACAACCCTCTTCTAAACACTGAGGAGAAATCTGGGTTTGTCCAGCCAGGCAACTGAAAATTCCCATCGGTGACCCCAAGTCGAGCTCCTGGAGCTTCCTAGGTAGCACCTGACTGACAAGCATCCTGAAAAAGCCCAAGCCTGCAGAGTAAGTCTCTATACCATGTGGGGACTGGTCCTTGAAAGGGCAAGTATGGGGCACGAGGGTGTGCCATATGTGGTACAGCACCAGGGTCTGCCCTCAGAAAGGCACTAAAAAGGTCATGTGGAAGAACAGACCTTGGGATGAGTCAGGAAGATAAGTTAGGTAACAAACAAGGCGCCCCAAATCTGCACCTCTAATGCAGACAAGCCTCATCTTTCTCTTAAATGCGAAGGGAGTTTTTTTAAATACCCCAGCAGGTCTGCTGGCTATTTACTTTATCTGCCCTGCACACAGCATCTAACCAATAAGTCCCATCAAAATTTAAATGTGAAAATCATTTTAAAATGAACACCATCAATTCCCACAGCTTATTATTAGCAGAGCTGCTGAAAGCATCTGTCATTAAGGCCTTCAGCATGTCACTTAGGAGCCTTGTTTTCTGTTGTTTATGATTTTGTCAAACTTGAATGGAAATTTTCATTCTGAATCTCTGTCTCCTGCTGAATTACTGTGGAACATTTCAGGCAGAACAGTACAGCTGTGAGGCTAGAGGAAAAGACACAATTTTGTCTGTGTTAAAGTAAGACACTGGTGACTTTTTATTTGAGGAAGGCTAATTTCTCTGTACTCAGAAGTCTGTCATGACAGCATGATTTCTTTTCAGTGATCTGCTTTTTTGCAATTTCACAGGGAAATCTGGTAAATTATGTTCTTTGGCAGTTAAAAAAATCAACATAACCAGTCAAGATGCAGTACATGACATCTGATTTCCTGGGTGTGCTCCAGCCCAAGGTGACCATAACCTTACCTGCAGTTACAAGAGAGAATGTCAGTCTAGCAAGGGCTAGATGTCAGATCTAAGGGGAGATTGTAATTTTAGGTCCCTAATAGGAGCTGTGAATGTAGCCATAAAGAAGAAGTTGCCCAGTATGAATGCAGAGCTGTGAGAGATGTAGGGCTTGATTTATAGAATACAGGTGGAATACATTGTGGGAAGAGGGAGAGGAGGTTCACATCAGGGCAAGACATTGGAGATGGAGATGGAGATGGAGATGGAGATGGAGATGGAGATGGAGATGGAGATGGAGATGGAGATGGAGATGGAGATGGAGATGGAGATGATGGAGATGATGGAATGTCTGTGCAGGAGGCTTTGAATTTCTGGTGAGTTGGGTGAGCTTCTCTGCAGTAGCAACTGAAGGAACTGCTCTTCATTTGTCCTCCCCACTCCTCTGTATAGGTAAAACACACCCTCTCCTACCCCTTGGGAGTGTTATTGCAATTGTCAGGTCAAACATCTGCAGATGGTGGGAGGACTCTGCACATCTTCTATTTTGCTGAGCTACTCCAGCAATACAATCATATGAAAAATCCTGAGTGAGAATAAGTATCTGTCTCCAAAGCAGGGTCTGAAGAGTGTACAGTAACCAAGGGCTGGGCACACTCAGCACAGAGTAAGCAAACTGCTCATCCTGAGCACCAGGGCAGGAGAAAACACCAGTGGGTGATCATGCGGCTAGAGATACATGTATCATAAATAATTTGCCACCAGGAAACAAATGTCAGTTGAGTAAGCATCCCAATTCTGGCATTTCTTATATTTTCAGTGTTTGCCTTTGCAACCTGCCATGCTTTTAGCTTCTGTGATACATTTGATATCATGGCACACCGCATATTGAGACACTGCAGAGTGTCTCTGACCTAGTAAGTGAGGCATGTTGGATTTATTCCCGTAACAAGACTTGAGCAGGCCCACTGCAGACCTGTTTTCCGCAGCAGATGAGCTAAGGAGCTTGGCATTTCACCTGGCCTTAATTCCCCGAGGCCAGGCACAAACAAGTCGAGGCTCCTTGTGACACCTGCTGGAATGCAGAAACTCTATGGAGCACAGCTTGGTCAGTAACTTACGTGCTCTGGGAGGTACTGTAAGTATTTTGAAATATCGATTTCACACACATAAACTAATCTGAAGAGGATTAAAAGATTGGTCGGCATTTGAGCAAACAAGAAGGATAGGTTTTTTTCCTAGGGGGATCTATGAGTCATCTTTTATTTGACAAGTCAGACAACTTTCAGATATTAAAATACATCTTGAAAATACTTCTAAACCCTTGACTTATTTTAATCCAAAGAGAACTGTTGTTGACTATACCTGGTTTTAAGAGCTTTCCATGTTTTGGTGAGGAGCGAGTACAATGATGCATTTCCCAGCATCACTATAAAATATAAGGAATAAATAATATCTGAATGTCATATGAAATGAGAAGTTATTCTTATTTGTAGAATACTCACAAATAAGGAATTTGTGTAGAGAAAATAGGAACAACTATGCAAACACAATAGGGAAGAAGTTTGTAAATAAAATAGTATGAACAACTATAAATTATAAAAAACTGTAAACAACATTTTAAAAACGAGTAACAGTATCAGAGGTTTCTCAGACAAATATTTTCAAGTTGACTAATTATGACATTAGTCAGAAAAAAATTGGACCAGTTCCAGCTCAGCAAATTATCAGCATTCTCAGAGAGGATAACCTCATTTCCAGGGCACCTCTGAGAACAGACAAACAAGTTGGTTCTGTTTTACATTTAATTTTTGTTTTCTTGTTTTTATAAATTGTGTGCTGTTGTTTTGGTTTTCAGTGCTTATGGTTAACTTACTTACAAGCAGCATGACTATAACTTCATCCAAGAAAATTATTATGGATTTATTTACAAGATATTCATTTACACTTGTGTAACTGAGTAGAGAATTCTCCTCCAACCTGTATGTTCTCACCTGGCATTCTTCGTGTTTGCTAGCTTTTAATTACTTCTAATATGCATACTAATGCTCTTAATAACTTGGCTCATGAAATCTACATCTGCAGTGGGCTTTTAATTTACAGCTCGAATGGTATTGTTTTCATTTTCTTCTTTCCAATAACAAAGCAGCCACTGATGCTTCAGATGTGATCAGAGGACTTAAACATTCCTTTGGTGTGCAATGGGATGCTCATTGCTGTACCAGTACCTTTCCTGGAGTGAGGCTGGAACACACAGAGGACAAGTCTGCACTTTTGCTGTCATCCACTGACAAGCCTTGAGCATCCTTCTGCACTAAGGAACCTTGTTCCAACCCCTGTTCTCTTCATCAGTTCTGCTTCTGGACTCCTGTATACCTTTCCTTTTCTACATTTAAAACAATCTCACAACCTCCCTAGAAAGCAATCTGCCACTTCTACCCCAAACCCTGACTGTGATTGCTGTTTGTTTGTTTACTCACACACGTGGCAGTCTGGTTTTCACAACTTCCAGCACAGCAGGAGCCTCCCATGCACTAACAAACCTCACATCCGGGCATTGGCTTAGAAGTCATGAGTGTAAGATAATGGGGATACATTTACTTTCGTGGTTGCAAGTCTTTCCAAGTTTCTGTCTAATCATGAAGGTTGGGAATTTGCTTGGATTTTGTTTTTTTAAACAAAAGGCAAATCAGAAATATAACTGAGATTATTCACCAGGCACATGACTACTGGAATGTGAGTTAAAAGCAAAACATGAAATGAATGTAATGCTTTAGAAGTCAAGAGAAACAGAACCACTGCAAAGAATAGTTTGTGAACTACTTTTATTGCATTACACAATAAATAATTAATAAAAGTAAATAAATTCTGAGGTCACATAGCAAATAATGATTGTGACAGATAATCTACACTGTAAAAAGTTCTAGGTTTGCTCTAGATTTTTAAACATAAACTAGTTTTCTGAGAAACAATGTTTTATATTACATGCACTTTAAAAGCTCTTTAACTCTGCTGTACTATGGGAGTAACTAAAAATCAAACTCTGTATTTACATACACTGAATGTGCACAGTAATGTGTTTTGAGAGTTAATAACGCATGAAGGGTGCTCAGGGTAGAGGTGGAAGCTTGGCCTCTAGTTGCTGAAAACTTCTGAGATGCAAAGGGAATCACACAGATTTAACTGTTACCTGAGAGCTTTTTCTGGGGTTTGTTGGTTTGTTGTCTGAAAATAAAAATTTGTGGAAAAGTTTTATGGAAAGCAAAGTGAGAGAAAGGTTTCAAGTAGCTTAAAGAAAAATTATACTATAATTTTACAAATTTATATTTATTTGCATTCTATATTAAATAAAAAATTATAAATCTCTTAAAAATAAGCTACTGAGAAGATTTCATAGAAGCGTTGTGAACGTCTTCATCAATAACATACTAGACCATCCATGCTGTATAATCTCCTTTGTCCCCTGTGTTTGCCCTGTGTATCCCTGACCATCAGTCTGTGCTTCCTGGTGTTAAGTCTTTTTCTCTCTTTCTAAGCCCCGCAGTTGTGCTCCTCAGGCACAATTCATGTGGTTCCTCACACCTTTCCCAGGCAGCTCTCTCAGAATGGGGTGAATGGCCCCCAGGAGACTCCTCTCTCTCTCTCCAGTTGCTCAGCTGGAGGTGGGATGATGAGCTGGAGCATCACACAGGTATTCATCTCAAGATAGGCGAGAGGAATCCTACCCCTCTTCCCAGTAACTCTCATTTCCTAGTTTTCCCGGGATTAAACAGTGCTGAACTGTTTGGCCCCAGAGGAAAAAGGAGGAAACAGAACAACAAAGGAGAAATCTGATTCCAGTGGGAGCTGTTGATGAAAAGCATTTAGGCAGAGCTTTAAAAGGGAGGCAGGAATACTCACTTGTGTCTCACTTCAAGTGACACACATCAATAAAGCAGTGCAAAAGCGAAGGGATCTGTTGACCTTCCAGAGCAGAGCTTCCATGGGAAACACATTTTGTGATTTGGCTCAGATATGTCAGGAGTCATTAAATCAGGAAATTACAAAACTGAAGGCTGGTGCTATTGGGAATCAGAAGGGAGCACAAAAATGGATGAATTCTGTGCTGATCAATTTAATAAAAAATTGTGCCAATTTGAGAGCTGACAAGCAATCAAACAAGATCAAAGTTCTCCCACAATGGCTGGCATCAGATGGGGCATGGTGTTTGCTAGGTGGGAAAGGCTGCCCTGCCCTTCTCCACCATGAACCCGTTGGTGGACAAATACATTAATTCAAGGTCCCAAATGACTTCAGTATTTCAGGCAACTAGCCTGATCCTCAGCTCCTATTGAAGCTTTGTTTATCAGCACTAACAACCTATTTCGCAAGGCAAGCCTTTATTTTGGCTGACATACTGTATTCCCAAAGGCTGATGTAACATGGGTCACAAATGTCTGGTGACAAATCTCTTCCATCCTCTCTAATTTCCATGTGAAATCAACTTGCATGTATCCCAGATTATACACAGCCAAGCAAGGAGACGGTGTCTTGGCACAAGCACGTTTAAATCCCCCAGGTGCAAGGAAGGAGAAACAAAGATTCATTACAGTAATAAAGTTTCAGCCTTCTAGGGATGAGGTCAAATGAGAGCAGCAGAGCACTGGCTAACAGAAGAGCAGACCTTATGCTCGTGGGAGCTATCAATAAGCCTTCTGACACGTGTCCGTTGAGTAGAGTCCATCGAGGGAAAATATCTATCTTATCACTGGACATTTCACAGGGCAAGAAATGTTCATTGGGCAGTGTTGCACAAGTAGGATTTTTTTTTTCTGTCTAAATTTGTTTTCTTAGCTTATTTACCTTTGAACCTGGTCAGCAAGTAGTGAGTTCTGTCAATCTGTATGTTTAGTCCAACAAAAAAATGCAGTATTATTTTGGCACTTCGCAATTTTGTATTTACTGAGAATCCTGTCTTTGTCATGATGGAAATTCAGTGTTTAGAGTAGGAACTGTTCACTAGAATCAAGTCTGGAAACTGCAAGGGTGCATGCCAGAATGCTGCCCACTTTAGAGTCAATAAAAATGTGCATTCTCCTTAATACACTACCACATATTTGTATGGCTTTTACAGACTAAAAGCTGCTGCTGAAAAATGACAAAGCGCAGCTAATGTTGAACTGAAAAGTACAACTAATATCTAGGTTGCAACATGTTGCCAGAACATTCCTGAGACACAGGAGCCTCCTGGGAGCAGTGTAGGTGGCATTCACTCACTTTGGAGCCCCAATGTTTATACCAAACTGCATTTCCTTGCCACTGTGCATGCCAGAGCCTGCCTTAATTTAGAATCTGCTCTCATAAGACCGTGACCTCCCTCCACTGCTCCCTATTGCAGGCACAAGCAGCAGCCAGAATCTTCCAGGACTGGCCTCAAAAGCCTCTTGCCCCTCCACTCAGTTCAGCAGAATTTTATGACATATACATTAACCTGGATTTAATTTGGTACTTCTCAAAATGCCAACTGCAAAAACAGGGCTAAGGGGGAGGAGGAGGGAACAAAACTTCACAAGTGTGATACCTGCAGGCTGATAGTTCCATTAACCTTTCCAGGGAAAGGCAGGCACTCTTGTTTTCTAGCAGTCTATCAGTTTTCTCCTTATCTATATATGTACTCTTTGCCTAGGTCATAAAGTGTCTAAATGAAAATTTATTGCAGGGACTGGCTATTGATTTGCAATCCTGCACATCTGGAAGACATGACCCTAAAAGAATATCCATTCTTTGAACTAATGAAAATTTAAACTCTAGCATAAAAGAAATTGTTTCAGTATAAAATTAACTGACATTTTGAATTAAAACCATTGATGCTTGGATTTATTTTATAGCTAAATCCTGTTTACAAAATACACCAGAGAAGTTTCAGTGAAATTTGTGGGGCTGACTGAATTCAGTGAAGCCACACTGGAGACTTACAGCAATTAATTACACCCTCCTAAGTATATTGCAGAGAATGGTTACATGATAGCTGCTTCTCAGGGTCCCTGATGGCAATGGGATGGATACTACAGTAGTCTCTCTTAAGAATTTTTTCTGTGAATGAAACAAGCTAGTCCATGACCAAGCAATTCAAGTAAACTCCCTCTCTGGGAGGGAATCCAGGTTTCTCCCTCTGTCACTTCGTGTTTCATTCAGTCATATCTCTGCCAAAACCGCGGAGTTCAAGGACTAAGCATAAATTTCCTGTCAATTCCTGTCCAAGTCGTTGCTGCTGACATCCTGACTCACTGAAGAGGAAGACGTTATCTACCTCTGTCAACAAACATCATTCTTCTTGCAATTCCTAGGGCAGGACCAACTCTTCACCTGTAAGGTCAGAGTTAGGTAAAGTTGGAAGGATATTTAACAAATTACTCTAACATGATGTGCACAGGAAAAAACAGTGCAGCTCAGCTAAGGCCAACCACAAAGAATTGGTTTCCTCAGATTCTCCCATCACAAAAACCATATAAACATTTGGCACTCTCACTAGCACTGTGCACCTACATGTTGACTCTTTGCTCATCTGAACTGTACATAAATTAATTTCTCCATAAGTTTCTTAATGACAGGTCTTGTATCCACCCAGATTGCCTGCTTTATACGTGCAGATTGAGCTTGCCTTAACTCAAAACAACGCAGATTTCCCAGGAAGCAAGGAATCTGCTTTTGTTTTGAGAGTCACAGAATACTCTGTGGTGGACTGGACTTAAGAGTCCATTTGTTGAGTAAATGGCCCATCGGGGGGATTGAGCCCACAACCTTGGTGTTACTGTACCATGCTCTAACCAACTGAGCATGGTACAGTAACGTGATGAGGGCTAAGCCCTCATCAAATTTAGCCACTTGTTGCTTGAGCAAAGCCATCACTTCCCTTCCCTCCCTCCACCTGCCAATGCATATTTCTTCTTGTGTAAGTATTGCAATAAATAGCTACAGTAACAGTCACTGTAACAGTGATAATGATATCATTAATAATAATTATCTTGAACTAATAGAGTTCCTTTCTTCTGGGGATTATACTGTGCTTTAAAATCCTCAATGCGGGCATCTCCTCTGGAGCTTCCATCTGAGTGGAAGACGCTCAGGTCCCTGCCTAGCCAGCCCCTCCCTCAGGGCATTGCTCCGTTTGTGGATTGCTCTCCATCTAAGCAATAAGGTTTCATCCAGAGCTGAATGAGCTAACAGCCTAGAGGGGGCACCAGAATGGTACAATGACACCTGCTAAGAGCTGAGCACAAATCTGCTGCTTTCTGCACACAAGGTTTGACCAGCTTGATGCATAACAGATGGTAGGACTGCTCAAGAAGAAACATGCAACTGCAAAAATGAGCCCAAGAAGCTAAGGCATAAAGGGAAGGAGGGGGATACTTCACATGGAGGAGGAACAAAAGAGTCAAATCATGGTTTGTATGCTTAGATTTGTTACCTCAACTGATAAAAATGCATCTGTCAAGAAGAGGAGGAATCAGTCTGTAAACAAGCTAGTGATATTACAGTAACACTACAAGATTTGACAAGCGGAGTGAATTATTCCACTTCTTCAGACAACCCAGTTTTATCTCTGGATCTATCTCTCATCTTCATTAATTACTATTGAAATTGCAGGCAGTAATCCATTTACCATAGAGCAAGCAGGAAACAGAGTGTTCAAAGTATGATGAATCAGTGCTTTAACTAGCCAAAACATGACAGGCAAAGCTTGCTGCCGTCACTGGTGATTCCCCAAGAAAAGCATTTATGTAACTATACAGTTATACATAATCACACAGGGATAAGCGTCCTGCTTACAGACCAGGTCTGTTTGTTCTCTGCATTTTTCATAGTGCCCCATGTCTCAGAAAAGCAGTTACGCAGAAACATACAGGTTCCAGTAAAATGAATCATTTCAAATGGGGCCGTTCAACTCAGACAACTCCAGGCTTGGAGAGCATCAATTCTAGAAATGAAGTCAAAGCCTGGCAATGTTGGCTGGGATTGAAAAAGCGCTCAGGAAACAGAACTGCCCTTCCTAGAGGAATCACACTTCTCTGTAACAAACTGCCTGGCTTATGTTTCCTCCTTGGAAAATTACAGCTGGGATTATGAGAGCTGCTTCAGAATCAAGAATCTGCATCCCAGATGGAAATTGCACCCTTCTGCCAAGTACAGTCCCATTCACTTCTTCTCCTGCTGTCTAGGAAATCCTAGCAGACAAGCAGTAGCTTGGTAATAGCTAATCTGCCTGGTCAGAGTGCATTTTTTGCCTGTGCTAGAGTCTGTTTCTACTCACTCTAGTGAAAAGCAGCACCAGCTGCAGAGGGCTGCTTCAGCCCAAGATGTTTTAATAACACTAGATGCAGCTTTTGAGAAGGGATCTCGTGTCTGCTTAGTGTTCGGGCTATGACTTGTATTACTGATTTATAATCTTCAAGTATTGGGCCAAATTGCTTCCTGCCTGAAGTTGGAAACCCATCAAAAGCAGTGATATCGCCCTTTCTTCTGCCAGCTGTAACATGGTCAGACAGGAATGTGGGGCTAAGACTGCTAGTTGCTTCGGTGGGATGGAAGATGTGCCTGACCAGTGTAGTTAGTAGGACATTAAGACACATTAAAGATCACATTGCTGCACTTCTCTGAAAAATACTTATACAAAAAAAGCCAGCACAGTATTCCAAGAGCAATTTCCTAGATGTCATCAGTCATTCCTGCTGATGTCAGTGCCAGGGATGGGGTTTCAGCGACTCCAGTCATGCTAGGCCTGGCCTTCAGGGACAACACAGTGCCTGAAAAGAGACCTGAATTCTGGTGCTTGTTTTGCACCAGCTGAAGTGTTTGTTAAGCCCTCATCATCAGCACCTGTGTGATGACACCAACTCTCTGTCATCACTCAAGGTGTGATGACACTGGGGATGCTGCTGGAAGCTGGGGAATGTGCTGCTCCTGGTCATGCAGCTGATGAATGGTGAGGATGCTGCACGGGGCGCCAAGGGATGAGGCTGCCCTTCCATGTCAGCAGGGCAGGCTGTGTGGGGACCAGCACCTTCACCCTCAGAAATGCAGCCTGAGCAGCTGGGCTCCGGACTCTGAAATCTGCAGGAGATGGTTAAAACACCAAAAGGTATCAAACCCAGGAAGAGGGAGAAAGGGGAAATACAGCTTTGACCAGTCATAGAGAAAACAAGCATAGCTCTGACCCAGCAGAAATGACAGTGAAATCAAAGATGTGGGCTGCAAGGGTTGTCGTCATTAGCAATAGAAAAAAAAACCAAATTGCAGTTTAGTATGAGCTGACCAATATACTAGGTGGCAAAGTATGAGTCAAAGCAAGTGCAGAGCTGTGAGTCATCCACCTCAAAGGGCTTTATCCTTGGATAAAAGTCAAAGAGACAGCTCAGGGAGAAAAAAGGAGTGTAGGAAAGGACAGAGACAATAAATAGCAGAGCAGTGGGCCTATTCACAGAGCAGAGGCCACAGGGAGGGCAAGGCAGCTATCGGCCAGTTGTGCTCCCTTACTGTTATTTCTGGCCAGGTACACAATAATCTGCATGTTTCACAAATACAAGGGTCAGCCTCCTGCTCTGGGGAACTTCACCTGCAGGACAAATAAGAACTAGAGCAAGGGCAGAAAGAGGGAAGTGGTACAGAAAGCAAGTCACATCACTAAGGGGGGGGGTGTGTGTGTTTAAATGAACAAACATTTATCAAGATTTTTCTCCTGTAGTCCATTTACCACGACTTTATTACTGATAAAGTGCTCTGCAGGCACTTGGGCTGAAGGAGCAATACAGCAATTAGTCAGCTGACATGGCTCGGTCTGATGAAGCAAGATGAAAAGCAAGAAACTTACAGAGAAAATTACAGGTCAGATGAAGGCAACTGTGATAAGGATCAATGCCACTTAAGAGGGTGAAAACACAAAGAAGGAATTCTTTCAGGTGGGATGGAGAGAGAAAAAAAAGGGATGGAGAAGATGATGGGATGGTTAGAAGGACGTAGAAGAGAAAGCGTACAGGGTGAGAGGCTGTCGAGCATCACACACATCTAAACACAGGGTGACATGAGTCAGTTCTAGATTACAGGGAAGCACAAGGAGTGACAGGAAGAAGTAAAGAAAATGAATATGCAAGGTCTCATGCTTCAAGGACAGTACATACAAGAGGCAGGCTAGAAAGAACAGAAGATGGTCATGGCAATCACATCTGTAGTGTCTTCCGTTCGCAGAGGAGCGCTGTCTAAAGAAATTCCAAAGGCCTCAGGAGAAATCAAAACATAGATTTACCACCAGAGGATGGAAGCTAAGAGAAAACAGAGCCAAAGCATGTTTCCATGTCCCCAACTCAGTTTCAGAGTGAAAATCTAAACCAGCTCCCTTGATTTAATGTGTATTTTCCATGTCTTACAATACAGCAGATGACAATAGAACCTGGCTCACTTATAACATAGGCAAGGCAGGTAGGAGCTGAAGCAATCAAAACCACTGGAAGCTGTGCTGAAAAAATACAGGAAAAGAATTAAATAGGTAGGAAAAGATCTCAAAGGTTCTATATATTTTGTGTAAATTTTCTTAGGACTTCTTAGGTCTAGTTGTAAGTAATGCTTCCACACATTATCATTATCACTCAATATCCCCCACACTTATTTCCTTGCAGGAAATATTTCCCATTATCAGGTGGGAGAGCACACCTTTCCAACTTTAAGCAAAATTTTGGTCCCACAAACACTTCTGTAGACACTACTTTTTTACACTTTGGTAGAAAATATACAGCTTTGGGAAGGGAAGAATCTGAAATAATTAAAATAAGCAAAACCTCTGCATACTGACAATCCAGAACCATGAGTTAAGAGCCTGAAAATTAACCCTACAAAAGGCAGAAATTAGGAGAATGGGTGAAATATCCACAGTCATTATCTGATTATTGAAAGATTACCGATATTTTTAGGCATGGGATCTTTAACATACAAAAATATTACTTGGTTTGTTTACCAAATAAACAACTACATATTTTTTAAAATTTTGTGTAATGACAAACATGCCCGGTATGAATGCATACAAGGTCTGTGTGTGTCTCCTGACAACAATCTCTAAAGGAGAGAAAGAATGATTGTTAAACTGGAAAGCACCAGTACCATGAACTTGTAAATAAAAAGGAAAGTTATGTCTGCAGGGCTTAGAAAAAATATGTAAACAGACAAAAAATGCCACCATGCAGATACATGATGCATGTTTGTACAGAGAAAGTTTGGAAAAAGAACACAACATCCCTGTATTTATTCATTGTAATGTATTACAGGACAATGCTTAGGGCACATAATAAGCTGTCAAATGAAATAACTTTCATATCATATTAGTTACAGAAAGCATTTTGGAAGATTGAAGTGCAACAGTAATAACATCTTCAACATCACCTTAACAATCATTTCAGCGCATTCATTCTGGGAGAAAGAAACTTGCATGAAAAATTATTTTTGGTTCTCCCACCTTCAAATGTGCATTTTTTTCTCTTAGGAAAATATGAAAATTGAGTGAGCAGGCTGAATTTTTCACTTCTCTGCTAACTATACAGTTATGCATGTAAATAACTTGATGTGCATTTATAATTTTACTGAAATCAAGGTGTGGGACGATCCATACTGGAGCATCAATAGAAAACTGAAGTTGCACAATAAATGCAACAGGGTACACTATAAAACAGCAGGTACAAAGAAGGTTTAAGAAAAAACAACATCTAGAGCACAACTGAGCAATTTTTTATTTTATGTCTGTCCATGTACCAATGGTCTGAGCACAAATACTTAAAACAATTACTGTTCTTTTCATTGCAATGATTATTGTTGCTTATTCCAGTAACTTTAAAACCCCCTAAACTAACAAACAAACAAACAAAAAAAACCCAGATCAAACACAACGCATTAAAAATCCAATGGATAATTTGTGGATCATTAAAAACATAAGCAATTCCTTTCACTATCCAATAAACCAACAACTGCAGATGTATTTTAGATTTTATTAAAAAATCCAGGAAACTTATAAATCTCATTTTACACTCCAACAGGACACACATATTGGTTTAGTTTTCCCTTGCAGCTGCCAGACAAGCAATCAGTTTGCCAGCAGCTGAATCGGCCGTGGGCCTGACTGCAGGTCAGGAGACATGCAGCCTCCAAGGGGCAATTCCCATAAACCTCTTCCACAGAAGAGTTACCAGTTCTGTAATCACAGAATCAATTAGGTTTGAAAAGGCCTCTGAGATCATCGAGACCAATGTCTGACCGAACACCATCATGTCAACCAGACCCTGGCCCTATAAGTGCCACATCGTCTTTCCTTAAACACCTGCGGGAACAGTAACACCACGACTTCCCTGGGCAGCCC
>VXBQ01013596.1:4478-24137 GCA_013400175.1 Phainopepla nitens
TGTCTGTGTGTCTGTCTGTGTGTGAGTGCTGTATCTGTCTGTGTGTCTGTCTGTGTGTGAGTGCTGTATCTGTGTGTCTGTCTGTGTGTGTGCTGTGTCTGTCTGTCTCTGTGTGTGTGTGGGAGCTCCAGGGCAGGGCTGGAGCTGTTTCCTGCTGCCCCGGGGCCTGGCCGGGGCCCAGCAGCGCTCTTTGGGTGAGGGAAGGAGCTGCTCTGCCCCAGGCCACTCCTCTGGCCGATCAGGGCTCTGCTGGGCTGTTGACACTGTGCTGATGTCAGGAAACGTGACACACGGGGCAGGGGACCGTTTGCACTTGCAGTCTAATCTGACTGCAGTCTCCCAGTCGGTGTAATTCCAGTCATAAGTTACGTGTATATTGATTATTTGCTTTGTTCTTGCACATTTTACAGCAACTACTGCTCTGCTTTGTTTAATTACACAAATATTTTTGTGAGCTTTGGATTGAAAATTTTAAGATGTTTCGTGATTTAATATAAATGGTAACTGCTCATTCATTAATTGTGCTTCTATTTCCAAAATAATTTTTATTCTAGGATTGTTCATGCTTAGCTACAATCTAGATGAGGATTATTTTGGAGTTGTAGAGCATATTCATGCAGCCTTTTTTCCTGATTACTGAAGTGTGGATATCATGGTGTAAGCAAATAATATCCTTTGTGCTTCAATGATCTCCAGTCTGGATTTCAAATTTCTGCAAGATGTGCAGGCTTTATTGCATTTCACACCAAAATCTTTTAGAAGTAGCCCTGAACAAGCCTGGCTCTCACCCTGAGGATGTGTATTGAATATTGATTGAACTGCCCATGTTGTGTGCATATAAACATTTATCTGTGGAGGTCTTGAGCAGTCACAAGAGATATTCTCTAAGATGGCAGGAGGTGTGCAAGCCTGATTCTGGAGCTGTGAGTGCCTCTGATTCAGGATTTCCTGTGCCCTAGGGAATATCCTAGGGACAGGATTTCAGAGTGCTTTTCAGAATGCAGTAGGGGTTGCCAGGGTTGACGTGGCCTTTATCATGTGTGTTGAAAAGATCCCTCAGAAAACATTCAACTGCAGCTACCAGCATTCTTTAACATGCCTCAGCCTACATCATCAGAACCAGAAAACCCACCAGGAGTTCCCAGCAGAGCCTAGGGAAGCAGATTGTTCATCCAAACAGAAACAAGGAGTTGTGGTTCCCAGAGCAATCAAAACTGGACCGTTTTGTATTTCACATTGAGGCACAGAGGTGCCCCGGTGCCCAGGACTCCTCCTGCTGAGCTGAAGTTGATGAGCAAACAGTTAATTCCTGCTCAGCTTTGCAGTGAGTGTCCACACCCACCAGATGGAGCTTCGGGCTCCAGTGGAAAATTCCAGAAATTGAGCAAGAATGAGAAGTGTGTGAATGACTTAGGAGATCCCTGTCTGCCAGACTGCAGAAGGTGGTTTTTAGCCTTTAGATAAAGAATGAATGGAGACTGAGGCCTGTCAGCCTTGCTGATGGTTTTCACTACAGCTGCTTTCCACAGCTCTTCCTCAGATGGGAAGTTGGGAGTTCTTAATGCAAGAGTCAAGCTGAGGCTAGGCAGCAAGCCCAACAAAAAAGTATAAACCAGAGTTTGGTAAGTTTTAGCTGAAAATTGCCCATAACCACTGAAACAGGATGTTAAGAGTTTTTAGTCTCAGAATTTCCTCCCAAGGATAAAGTGGGTTTTTTAGTACCACATTTTAGATGGACTTCTCTCCTGAGGCCGTGTTTGTGTAGGGTGCCCTGCAAAGTGGTGTGAAATGGTCCTTTTGTTTGGACACACAACTTGAAACTGGTTTTGGAAGTTGCTGATCTAATCTCTGAAGTGGTTTTTAATATTTTTAAATCCTTGGCTTTTTGACAAAGGGGCTGTTAACAAATTGCCAGTTTGCCCGTGAGGGAGAGCTGGAGTGTGTCCTGTGCACAGCGTGGCTCAGGTCTCACAGTGCTGTGTCCAGGCAGCAGCTTGCAGCTGGGGATTTCCATCAGTTCCATAATCTCAGGTTTAAAGCCGGGGTTTCCAGAGGGTGCAGTTCAGGGTTTGATTCCTCTTTGGTGTGCCCAGCCCAGTTTTGGGTGCAGAGCTGAGCAGGAGGGCTGGGGCTGGCTGTGCAGCAGCTGAAGGACCACCCTGCTCCTGGGCAGGAGCTCCTGCTGCAGGGGGCTCGGGGGCCAGGCTCAGGAGGTGCTCTCAGCTGGAAGCATGGCTGTTACAAAACAGGCTCCCTCCAGGATTACAGCAGCTTGCAAAAGGAGCCCTCAGTTGTCTGGCATTTCAGATGTGCTGCTGAACTGCAAATCTCATTACCTTCACAGCAGTGTGGGTGCACAGCCCTCGCAAAACTAGGCCAGAAGTGCTTAAATAAGGAGGAAAGGGAAGAGGCCAAGGGAAGAAGTGAAAATGCTCAATGTCAGCCAGTGAGAGCTGGGCTGGAACAGGCTCCTCAGTCACTCTGCAGGGAGGAGAGAGAGAGTTAATTGCAACTCTTACTTTCAAGGAAGCTCTCAGTAGTTTCTGTTCTCCCAAATTCTCTCTTCTCTCTGATACTTCTACTCATTTTTTGTCTCGCTTGCTCTTCCCTGAGATAACCCTTGTGCTTCCTGGCTGTCACTGTTCCTTGCTCAGCTGGCCTGCAATTGTCAGACCCCAGAGTCCCAGGGACAGGCCATCACTGTCCTCCTGTGAATATAGAATATTCTACACCATCACACCACAGAGCATCATTTAACCTGCATACACAGAGACAGCCTTGCTGTTGCTGTGGGAACCACAGGTTGAGTTTCTTGCATGTTTTGCCCTGTATTTTAAGAGATTTCACTCAGTGTTGCACTAGCAGCCTTCTCTGCAAATCTGTTTCATGGCTGGCTTTTAGAGCATGGCAGTTTGCTGGGCCAATTGTTACCTTCTTTCAAAACCAGTTGTAACCAAGTGTAACCAAAGTTACCTTGTTTCAAAAGCAGCTGGAGAAGGGAAATAAAAAAGCACAGTATCAAGAAACCAAGTCTTGTTTCATCTTGCCCAGGAGCACAAAGCTGCTGCCAGCTCCAATGATGATTCTGTGTTGGGCTGTTGGGTGTAAACCAGTGACTTCTTCAGCTTGAAATACTGGCAAAATCCTGGCTAAAATCAAAGGAATTTGGATGACATGAAGTAAGAAGCATGCCAGATGCTTGGGGATCCTTGTCAGCAGCACAGCACAGGGAAGTGATCCTCAGTGTTTGGGAGACCCAGCATGGGATGAAGTACTTCCCTGAGCTCGGTGTCATCAGCCTGATGCAGTAATTGCCACTGATCTGCTCTCGAGGCTGATGGCTCCTCACCCAGAAGTGTGTTTGCTGCAGGGAGGGCTCCCTGGCAGAGCCTTCATTTGGACTTGCTAGACACACAGGGGCACAGAGTCTGCCTTCTGGTCAGAAAATGATCCAGTGTGAAACAGAATAACCCATCATCCCTCCTTGCATGGGTGATGCTCTTGTTAAAGCACGTACAATGTTCCAGTGTTCAGTTTTGCTGCCATGTGAAGTATTTTAAGAGTGTTGTCTTTTTTAATTTCTTAAAATTTTGTAGTGTCTTGTGTTGGAAGTGTACTTGCCAAGGAAAAGCACTCTGTACTTCAGGGTGTTCAGTCTGAATAATCAAGAGATTAAAATCTAAAAATTTATATTGCCTTATATTGTCTTATTCCCTGACAGAGTAATTATTAATGACTCAATAAGTTTTGCTTTTATAAACTTTAGATGTGGTGGTTTCATGGTTCTAATGCTACGAGTTGTGTTTCCAGTCTGTGCAAGACTGATTTCTCTCTGTGGGTGATGTCAGTTGAAGAGGGATCAGTCTTCCAACACAGTGTGATCATTTACAAGTGTGCCTTTCCCCCAGACTTCCCATCCTCTGGCAGCTTTAGTCTGAGTGCTCCCCAGAGGAACGGGGCTGTGGCTGGAGGCCTGACACCTGTCTGCTGTGCCTTTGTCATGTAAGGTGGGGCTGTGTCCAGGCTGGTCCCAGTGTCCCTGAGGTGCCCAGGTGCAGCTGAGTGGTGCTGATGGCTCAGTGAGGTGCTCGTGGGTGAGCCAGGGCACTGCAGGGGTGGCTGCAGTGTGAGGAGGAGCACTGCAGCCCCTGCCCTGCTGGGTCTGAACTGGGTCCCTGAGCTGAAAGCTGAGCACTGCAGCCCCAGCAGTGGGTTCCTGGAGCACAGAGCTGCTCAGACCTGCTGCAGCACAGCTCCAGTGGGTTCCTGGAGCACAGAGCTGCTCAGGCCTGCTGCAGCACAGCTCCAGTGGGTTCCTGGAGCACAGAGCTGCTCAGGGCTGCTGCAGCACAGCTCCAGTGGGTTCCTGGAGCACAGAGCTGCTCAGATCTGCTGCAGCCCCAGCAGTGGGTTCCTGGAGCACAGAGCTGCTCAGGGCTGCTGCAGCACTGCAGCCCCAGCAGAGGCATGGGGCTGTGTGCCTGTCCCTGTCAGGCTGCCCTTAGCACACCTCTCATCTCTTATCTCTTATCTCTTATCTCTTTGCTCTGTTTTGTCCAGCAGGATATGAACCTTCCTCTGTGGCCGGGCCTTGGGCTCCCCCGGGGGGTGTGACAGAGCCCCAGGGGCGTTCTGCAAGGAGAATTGGCTTTGGAGGCTTGTGCTTGAAACTTGTCCAATGAGTCTGAGACGCCCAAGCACCATTCATTTTGGAGGTAAATGCCTCATCAGAATACTGCAGAGATGGGGAGGAGTAAAGATTTTCATTTGGCAGAGTATGGAAAGTAGTTGAAAGGATAGTTTGGACATTTTGAACTTAAAGGAACACCAACTTGGACTCGAGAAAAATTGAGGGGTTCGGGGGCTTTGGGTTCAATCACTGCAGATTAATTGGTTTCCTAGTTTAAAATTTTCCCTCTTCTGTCGGTTTAAAACCATCAGAGGTGGAAGTGAGAACTGCTTTAGGCTGCAGGAGAGATGACTCTGGAATGCTAAACAAACTGGGATATTCTGACTTGGGATAGGGAAGTTCAGAGATCTGCAGTTTAAGTTGGATGTCCCTTTAAGTTATCCCTTGGAATATGACATGACTTACTTGAATCTCAGGTGAAATGTTTAATTTTGGAATTTAGCTGAAATGTTCTTTATTAAGGTATTTTCTATCATTTGTCTAAAAACTGATCAGGCAAAGTGAGCTGATCAAAGGGAGGGGAGGGAAGAATCCTGTGAAAAGATAAAACCTAAGGGGGAAAAACCCCCTACAACAAACCAAACAAAGACAAATGAAAGAAAATATAACCATGACAGATTAAAGTGTTGGTACTTGCCTTGGGTGAGGGAGGGAGAATCATTTACATGGTGTGTTTTATGCAGTGTACTTCATGTTATTGTTATTGAAATGGAGCCAGGTTACTGATAAAGTTGTAATGATAATGTTGGTTTACAAAGCTAATGAGTTAAGTTTGCTGTAGTAAACAGCAGTAATGTCCTGGCACCCGGCCCACAGAGAACTGAAACTGTGTTACAGATTTGCAGTGTCTGGGCTGCACTGAGGATGCTGATCCTTTTGCTTTTTGATTTTAATGCCAACTGTTAGTGAGAAATATTTAATACCCAAACCCAGGCTGTCTGGTAGAGAGCTACCCTTTTAATGAAGTAATTTTTAGCATAATCTGAATTTTATGTACTAATGTGTTACCACACTGCATGAATTTTTTTGATTATGGTGTTTGACTCTGCTGCAGCCTTTCCCTTTTAGCATTATTATGGATATTAAGAAATTTGGGATTGAATTATTGGAATGAAAGCCATGGGATAATGATACAGACCTAACAAAGGCAATGGAGCAGAGCAGAGGATTTAAGTGTCTGGGGTGGGGTGTATTGTAGGGGAAAGGAACAGCTTTTAGAATAAGGGTTTGAAACATTGCTTTTTCTGTAGGAAAAAGATGGAGTATTGCATGCTGGGAACAAGTGCTTTCCATAAGGTAGCTAAATTTTAAAAGTACATTTGTTTCATTTTGTTTTAGGCTTTGCTTAAGTATTGTAATCTAGTAAATTTGTCCTTTCTGCAGTTTTCATTTTGATTAGGCCTCTGCAAATGTTTCTTCAAAACTTAAAACATAACCAGAAAACTCAAACCTGGCCTACAACTGCAGTTTGCCATTTCTGAAACATTGCTCAGTGTGTACAGAAAAGTGTTTAAAGGTTATCAATAATGGTATCAATTCTTCCATGATTTCAAAATTGCAGGTACTGACACTGTTACATTTGAAAATCTGAATGTGTTGGGTGACTACAGAGAAATGACCATAAGTAAAAACAATCTATTAAATGTAGTCTCCATCGACACCTCTTTAGAAACAAAAAGCCCCGAGCCTCAAAACACCAACCCCAAGAAGCCCCACCCCTCAGGAATGCTGTCAGCAGAAACTCCAAGTAAATAGCCTCTTTTTTTTCCCCTTTGTTCCTGTGAATAGCAAGACATAACACACTTGGAGGAAGTCTGGGTAGATGAGTCAGGACTTATTTCATTAACTGCAGTTAAATGTTTTGGCCAGGTTTCCCCAGGAAACAAAGCTTACACAATTTTTCAGATTGTGGCTTGTCTCCTAATCCCCCGTCCCTCCTCCCAGCCATTTCCACCCGAGCTGGGTGGAGATGGAGGTCTGCAAGGAAAAACCAGCACCTCCAAGCTCCAGGAGGAGAGGAGACAGCTTTGAGGTCCCGAGCTCCCAGCAGCAGTGCCCCGGGGAGGAGGAGCTGCAGGGAGGGCACACAAATGCCACTGCTGCTGCTGGGGCACTCCGGGGTCACTGCCCCGGGCACTGCCTTGGCAGCTGTGGGAAGCCTGGAGCTCCGAGGGAGGTGTGTGTTCTCAGGGCATTGTTCCATGGATACCGTGTTATTGCAGGTACAGCAGCAGCTCATGATGCCCCGTAAAGCTTTTCTTTCCCAGAAAGAAAAGCAGGCTCGTGCCAGGGAAAGGGATATGTTAAAAAAGAGGAGGAGGCGACAAGACTATCTCAAAAGAAGCGTGGAGCAGCAGAAAAATACAGAAACAATAAAATGGCACAGGGATGATGAGAAGAGGAGAGAAAATGAGCAAGTTAAGGACAAGGATATCAAGAAGCGGTGGAGACAGGATGAGAGAGAACGACGAAAGAATGTGGACGCTATGAACTGGCACAGGGAAGAGGAGAAGTGGGAAAATGAGCGAGGTAAGGACCAAGAAGGCCAAGAACCAGCTAAGAAAGGAGGAGAGGGGGAAAGAGCACGGAAAGATGGACCTTGGGAAGCAGCAGAGGATGGTGAGGGGGTGAGGGGAAAACAGAGAGGAAGAGCAGTTGTGTTTTATAAGCATGCACAGAATAAAACCAAGTAGTGCCTTTTAGTCGAAAATTGATTAAAAATCTGCTTTAAGGAACTAGAGTTCTTACACTGCTGATTATTTTAGTAAGACAAGATCGAGCTGAGTAGGTCTGAACTCTCGGTCACAATGGGACAGAGCAGGCTGGGTTTGCACCTTGCTTACACAAATGTCTGGTTTGCACACTTGTTCACACCTAATGCTTTGTTCCGCACTCTAGTTGGTAATTCTGGTTGTCAGATCACCAAAAAGCTCAGGTTTTCTCAGTCTTCACAATAGGAATAAATGAAAACATTAGGAAGGGAAGGGTCCAACCTCATGTGCTCGTAAGAGAACGTAAAACTGATGCTTTATTTCATTCTTTTTGATAAAGTTCCTAAGAGGGTTGTAATCATATCCACAGTTTTATTCTGAGGTCAGTTATTTAGCAAAACTTGAATGGAAGTGTAAATTTCATGGAATGCTTTTAAGAAACATTGAGCTCAAGAGATTAAAAGAAGAAGTGAGAAGACATTAAGAGGGAGTTCTTCCCTATGAGGCCCTGACAGAGGTATCCCAGAGCAGCTGTGGCTGCCCCTGGATCCCTGGCAGTGCCCAAGGCCAGGTTGGACAGGGCTTGGAGCAGCCTGGGGCAGTGGAAGGCGTCCCTGCCATGGCAGGGGGTGGCACTGGATGAGCTTTAAGGTCCCTTCCCACCCAAGCCATCCCATAATGATCCTATAAAGAAATGACCTTAGTGCAGGGGGTGGCTGGAGTGGCCTCTGTGCAGAGCCCTGGGCACTCGGGGCTTCTTTCCAGCCTTGGGGGAGTCCACAGTTGGTTTTCACTTGCCATTCCCAGTGATGCTGGCCCCAGACCCTGCTGAGTGCTGTGCCCCCCCATCCTGTGCCTCCTCCTCGGGGAGCCTTCCCTGGCAGGGGGCAGGACGTGGCATTGCCAGTTAAGCATAAAGAGAATAAAAGCTAGAGTAGGTTCTCCAGAAAACTAGAGTGGTGCTGTCATGGTTCCTTTACACAGCAGCACCTTCCTCCAGATGATTTCTTTAGGTCTTTATTTCTGGCTGAAAGCCATTGTTTTACTCTGCAGCCTGTGACAGTAGAAATCCACTGTGCTTGGCTGTTCTGCACCAAAGCTGAGCCATCAACCCAGCACAGGGAGCACCCTGAGCAATGTCCAGGCATGAAAGTAGCAGTGGGGCACATCTGGAATATTGGCTGAAGGTTTCAGTGGAGAGAAGGAGGCTGTGCTGGTGGGAAGCTGGTGCACCTTTCCCAGAGTACAGCAGCCTTGTTCCCTATGGGAACATGCCCATTTCCTGGGTCAGAGCAGGAACAGCCCAACACCTCTTACCTGGGCCATCAAAGGGGGGTCCTGACCAGGGCCAGCCTACAGAAGACCCACTGGAGAAAGAAGATTTCAGTTACACTAAAACAGAAACAGCTTTTGCAGTGTAGAGACAGGTGCAGGCTTTCTGTCCTTTATCCCCTCTGATGATTTGACTGCTGTGGGCTGTGGTGTTTCTCCCCGTGTCTCCGAGGGGTCAGAGGGCAGTGCTGAGATCAGAGGGAGGGCTCTGTGCACTGGCACAGCAATGTAGTGAGGAAAACATTCCCTGTGGGAAATGTGAGATGAACACTTGGAGTGTGGTGCTTCTCAGTCAGTTATCTTCTGCTCTTTCGTAGCTTGTCTTTTCTGCTTCCATTTGGCTACTGAATTGTTCTAGTAGTCAGTACCTGGCTGTGGACAAGACCTTTATGCTGGAACTGCACAAGCAGAGCAAAGGAAGGATCCAGATCCTGCTGACAGTCACTGTGCTTCCTTTGCCATTCCCCTGTGGCTGGGGCAGACAGGTTGTGTACACACACACTGGACATGAAGGAGAGCCTCAGGATCTGCCTTCTGAGGCACCTGAAGATCCTGCCTGGGTATTTCTAGTCAGGGTGTTGTTTGGCTTGGTTTTAAGCAGTCATTTATTCATTCCACCCAGCACCTCAGTGTGGGTTGATGTGGTCAGAGATGGTCCAGGTGACTTCCCTTAAACATCAGCTTTTGGTCAGGTAAAGGATGCTTCATTTCCAGAGCAGCATGAATGCTTAGATGGTTATTTGAGAGGCTGCTAGTCCCAGCTGCTTTAATGTCCCCATCCAAAGAAGTGCCAGCAGAGTGATGTTTACACTGCAATTGGAGTTACTTGCTGTAAAGAGAAATGGATGGAGATGCTCAAAGCTTTTGTTGTAGTCACAGCCTGTAATAATATCAGACTGTCACTGGCTCTCTACTTGCTATGATTTAAAAATTTCTTTTCCTAAAAAAAATGAACTGTATTTGCCTAAGGATGAGGCTTTTGTTACAGTAGGGTGAGTTGGATTCAGCTATCCAGCAGAACTTGCAAAGTAACGTTGATGTTAAAAGCTGACGTTTAAAAGTTCAGGTTTCAGGTGTGAAGCTCAAACTCTGCCCTCTGTTATTATGGATGGTAATAGGAAGATCCAGGGAATTTCATGTCTTTAAAATTTGACTGTGGCAGGCAAAGGACAGAGGCAAGAAGATGCTGCAGATAGACCAGAGATGTTTTCAGGCAGTTGTAAATAATTGGCTTTCTTTGAGTTTCTGTGTATTATGGTACCTGTGGCATGTTCAGCTGTATTAGACACAGGAATTAAGAGAAAGCATTTGATTCCTTTGGTGAAGAAGTTCAGTGGCATTTTGAAATCAGCTGTTTGATATCAAGCAGTATTTTGAGACTTGTGGCTGACTCAGGTGTACAAGTGATCAGTGCCTAAAGACAAGCTCTGCACTGACTCTGGCTGTGTCATGAGACCAAAAATGCTTTTCCTTGCAAGCACAGGGGTTCATTCTTCAAGTGGGCACTTGGGTTTCGAAGAAAGCAGCCAGGAGCTTGAACATGCACTGTGTTTGTGCACTGCTCTTTCTGCAGTTCTTAGTAATCACCAGGAATAACATTTCTGATGATCTCCCTGGATTTGGAATCCACTTGAAAATATTAATTCAAATCCTTACCATACTTGATTGAACTGCTTCACTGAATTTTTTCTGAAAAATGGCATCGTGCAGCCACTGGAGGTGGCTCTTCATGTCTTGAAAAGGGACCTGGCTTGCTCTAGGCTGTGTTAGACATTGTTTGTACAGTACAGATGAGGATTCATAGAGCACAGGAAAAGAGCAGTTCAGGAGTTGGGTTCCCTTCAGCTGGGCAGCCCCAGCCAGGCCCAGTGGAGCTGTGGGCACTGATGGGAGGGAGGCTGACAATTCCCAGGGACACAGAGAGCTTTGAGCCATCTCTTGTACTTTTCCCAGTAGTTTCTCTCTCGGGAGGGATCTGACCAAGCTTTCAGGTCCCCTCTTCCTAGGAGAATGTTTGCCTAACAGCTGCAGCCAGTTAGAGCTCCGAGTACAGTAGAGGGAGGAAACAGCATTAATTTCTTACCCTACCTACAGCAGAATACAGGAAACATCTTGATCACTGAAGAGACACTGAAATCTCTTGCAAGACTGACACAAACCTTGAAGCTCAGCTTGCCAGCTTTCAGATCAGTTAGGATACATTGCACAGTAGAGAACTGAGTTCTGAAGTACTTCAGTGCAGGGGTTGGTAAAGACAGACACTCCAGAGAAATGGAAGTCGTTTCCAGAGGCAGCCCATTGCTCTGCAGTAGCTGTTCCAGCAGTTTGTTGCCTGTTTGGAAGTGCCCTCTGCAGCCTCACGGGCAGCCTCAGCAAGGATGGAGCCAGAGGACGGGACAGTGTGTTAGGGAATGGTGCAGCTCTGCTGCCAGTTCTGTGGGGGAATGAGGCAGACAATTACTGATAATTAAAATTACAGCACTATCAGACAAAACACATTTGACTTAAACCTTTTCTCTTACTCTTCTTTTCCAATAGAAACTATGTTCCAACTTCCTGTCAACAACCTTGGCAGTTTAAGAAAGGCCCGGAAAACTGTGAAAAAAATACTTAGTGACATTGGTTTGGAATACTGTAAAGAGCATATAGAAGTAAGTATGGCACCTCCAAGGGTTAGAGCTAAAATGCTGCCGAGTTAGGGGGACAGGGAGGCATTTGTGTATGCCACGATTTATTTTTAGACCTGTTTGGGTTCCCCACAAAGAAGGAGTTAATTAGAAACTTGAGATATAGTGTACCTGTAAACACTTGTAGATTTATGGCTACTGAAATCCAGGAATGCTGGAAGAACCAGGAATGGTGTGGGATGTTGGGGCAGAAATGGGTCTGAGGTTTTCAGAAGGTGTTTGTGCTGCAGCAGGTCCTGAAGTTGCAGAATCAGCTCTGTGCCTGGGTCAGTTCCTGCAAGGGAAGGGTGTTTGTGCTGCTCTCCTGGACAAACTGCATCGCTGTGGCTTTGCCTGTTCCTTCAGTGTCTCTAAAGAGCATTTAAGTGAGATGTGCAAGAAAGAAATGCTAGTCCTTCCTGCTTGCAGAATTTGTGGAGCAAGTCTCATGTTTAAGGGGAGAATTCTCAACTGGGACAATGTTACTTGCAGTATTCATTTCAGTGGAAGTGTTATTTTTGAGTCCTTATGTGCTGCTGACTTCATGCCAAAGGTGAAATGCCAAAGAAATGCTTCATGAGATAATTTTTTAATAAGAGATGGGTGTCTTGGACATCACACATGTCCAACCTTGGAAGCTTCCTGTGTGAAATTAAATAAAAACCAAACAAAACCAATCAAAACAAAATAAATACCACACCACCACCCCCAGAAAAAGCAGCCAAAAAACGCCAAACCCACACATCAGTTTGGGAAGGCTTTGCTCCAGGATCGCTTTCGGAATGAGATGAGTTTGTAACTCCAGCGTTGGGTTGGTCAGGAGGATGAGTGGTGAAGATGTTCTGGAGGTGTTTTGGGATATGGAGAATATTCAGAGCTCTCCCCCTCCCAGGAGGTGCCCCCCAGACTCCCCCACTGCCCTGAGTGATGTTCTCTGCCTTGGCCAGCAGCACCTGGGAGGGTGCAGGGGTGCTCAGGGATTGCTTAAGGGAGCCCTTGGGCCTTGGTTCTGACTCTCTGTCCTCTCTTCCCATCTTCCCTTCTCCAGGATTTTAAGCAGTTTGAACCTAATGACTTTTATTTGAAAAACACTACATGGGAGGATGTGGGACTGTGGGACCCATCGCTTACAAAAAACCAGGTTGGTAAGAGTTTCACTTGGCACTGAGGCTGGAGATGGGTCGTGCTGAGGGGCATTTCCCAGGCATGCCAAGAGCTTTTCCTGCAGTTTTCCTCAGGGATTTTCAGGTGTTGGCAGCTCAAGGGACAGCAAAAGGCTATGTGCTTTGTTCTTAGCTTTGTTCAGTTGTTCCTGGTGTGTATCTCAGGAGCCTGGGTGGCCAGTACTGCAGAGCTGATGTCAAACAGCTGCACCTTAGGAGCCCTTTCCCACCTGTTCCCAAGCCTGGCACAATCTCTGGCCAAAGGGTAACAACTTTATACAATTTATTCCTGGTCTCCATCCCTCCCAGAGCTGTTTCACTGGACACTCTCTGCTGCTCGGTGCAGCCCTGGGTCCCACAGGCTGTGTCCCACATCTGCTCTGGGATTTCTAGTTCTGCACAGCAGCTCAGTGACACTGGGAGTCCTGCTGTTGTGATGTTTCTGAGCCAGTAATAAAGGAATTTTGAGTTGAGGCAGCAGTGGAGGAAGGAAATGCTGCTGTTGGTTCAGCAAGTGGTGTGAGCTGCAGCAGCCTCTGCTGGGGCTGCAGGACAGAGTCACCCCAGCAGTGACAGGTCAGAAACCTTTCTACAAAGGAATCCCTGTGTGAGCACCTCAGAGCTCAGGTGCTGCTCTCAGAGGAAACTGGGACCCATCCTGTGATGGATTCCTGCCGTAAATCTGAAAATTACCATTTTGTACTGTCTTGCATAAAATACACTGATGTCCCTTTTTCTAGGTAACTCAGAATAAAAATTGTAACATAAAAGGAGACAGCTCTTGGTTGGTTTGTTGGGGCCTGTCTCCACCAGGTGTGTGAGGCTTCAGCAGGTGGCCAGAGCAGAAATCCCAGCTTCCTTCTGCAGAAGGAGAGAGTGCAGCTCTCCAGCTCCCTCCCCTGTGACCTGTGTGCTGCTCGGTGCACAGGACTTGTTCTGACACTCAGGAGGAATCTCTGTAGCTCCAAATTCCCTGTGTTAATCCACTTGAAGTGCCAGGCTGCTTGTGGCTGTCCCTAAGGCCAGTGACACTTCAGACTATGCTATGGCTGTTGACAAGAGCTGCATTGGCACCGTGTTAAATGGGACAAAAGCTGCAGGCAAACTGCAAGGGTGGAATTCCTGAAATCCTTTTTTACCTCATTTGAGATTGATTTAAAAATCAGGTTTGTGCTTTGATCACAAGGAAGAGGCTTGGTGGCCTTAAGGGTTTGTATAGCCTGTGTCTTGGTAAGCTTAAATCCTTTTGTTCACCAAAGAAAAGTTTGGAATTCCATCTTTGCTATTAAAGTGTGTAATGGTTAAAGACACTGAAATAGGTCAAGTTCTAGATCCGTATTACATCTCTCAAGTGTGGCAGATCCAGGTGGGCAGTATCTCATCTGGACAGTCTCATTTCCTCACACAGTCCTGCCTGGCTTTCCCCCAGGAAGGAGCTTACAGGGACCTTTTCTTGCAGCTCAGCTGCAGGGAGGAGGCTTTTTGTGACTGACAGGGAAAGACACTTCTGACTCAGCCTCACCTGCCAAGGTCGTGCTTAGAGCCTTGAGGGACCCCTTGGCACTCACCACATCGTGTATGTTCATGTGAGCAGCTTTTCAGGGCCTGATCTGCAGGCCAGAAAAGGGAGAGAAGTGAAGGAAGGTTTGAGACAGTTGCAGGGGGGCTCATGAGTATGGTTCCCAGAGGTTGTGCAGGGAGTAACCTGGGGTTATTTTGCTGAGAAGTGCTGTTGAATATTTAGTCTGTGCTCTGTTCTCTGTTCAAGGACTATCGGACAAAGCCCTTTTGCTGCAGTGCATGTCCCTTCTCCTCGAAGTTCTTTTCAGCCTACAAAAGCCACTTCCGGAATGTCCACAGCGAAGACTTTGAGAACAGGATCCTGCTCAACTGCCCCTACTGTACCTTCAACGCGGACAAAAAGACTTTGGAAACGCACATTAAAATATTCCATGCTCCCAATGCCAATACACCGAGTGGAGGCATCAGCACTTTCAAAGATAAAAACAAACACGAGAGCCTTAAACCCAAGCAGGCTGACAGTGTGGAACAAGCTGTTTATTACTGTAAGAAGTGCACTTACCGAGACCCGCTCTACGAAATCGTTCGAAAGCACATTTACAGGGAACATTTTCAGCACGTTGCTGCTCCTTACGTAGCCAAGGGAGGCGAAAAGTCCCTCAATGGTGCAGTTCCCTTGAGCTCCAGTGCCCGAGAGGAGGGGGGTATCCACTGCAAACGATGCCTTTTCATGCCGAAATCCTACGAAGCTTTAGTGCAGCACGTGATCGAAGACCACGAACGGATCGGATACCAGGTCACGGCAATGATAGGGCACACCAACGTGGTGGTTCCCAGGTCGAAACCTCTGATGCTAATAGCTCCCAAACCCCAGGACAAAAAGCCCATGGGGCTCCCTCAGAGGATGGGTGCCCTCTCCGCCGGCAGCGTGCGCTCGCTCTCGTCGCAGCAGATGATGAACAGACTCACTATACCAAAGCCCACGTTAAATTCTGCGGGAGTCAATATGATGTCAAACGTTCACCTACAGAACAATTACGGGGTTAAATCGGTCCCCCCCAGTTACGTTGGTCAGCCGGGGGGCAGGCTCAGCCTCAGTGGCAGCGCACCCGTTTCTCTTTCCCAACAATCACAAAGCGTGAAACAGTTTTCAGCGAGTGGCAACGGAAGGCCTTACACTCTGGGAGGGGAGCAGAGGTCCCAGGCCTCAGCCAGGTACTCGCTGCAGTCTGCCAACTCCTCCTCGCTGTCGTCGGCGCAGCTCAAGCAGCCGTCGCTGTCGCAGTCGCAGGCAGCGTCCAGAGCTCTGGCTCAGTCTGGCTCCAAATCCCCCGTGGCCGCTACGGGTCCTTCCGCCGTCAACACCTCGTCCACGCAGAAGTGGAAAATCTGCACCATCTGCAATGAGCTGTTCCCCGAAAACGTGTACAGCGTCCACTTTGAGAAAGAGCACAAGGCCGAGAAGGTGCCTGCGGTGGCCAACTACATCATGAAAATCCACAACTTCACGAGCAAATGTCTCTACTGTAACCGCTACCTGCCCACGGACACGCTGCTCAACCACATGCTGATCCACGGGCTGTCCTGCCCCTACTGCCGCTCCACCTTCAACGACGTGGAGAAGATGGCCGCCCACATGCGCATGGTGCACGTGGACGAGGAGATGGGACCTAAAACTGACTCCACCCTGACCTTTGATTTGACGTTGCAGCAGGGCAGCCACACCAACATCCACCTCCTCGTCACCACCTACAACCTGCGGGACGCTCCTGCCGAGTCCGTAGCTTACCACGCTCAGAACACCCCCCCGGTGCCGCCAAAACCGCAGCCCAAAATCCAGGAGAAATCTGACGTACCCATCAAAAGCTCTCCACAAGCAGCGGTGCCCTACAAAAAAGATGTGGGGAAAACTCTGTGCCCTCTGTGCTTTTCGATCCTAAAAGGCCCCATCTCTGACGCGCTGGCGCATCACCTCCGGGAGAGGCACCAGGTGATTCAGACCGTTCACCCCGTGGAGAAGAAGCTGACCTACAAGTGCATCCATTGCCTGGGCGTGTACACGAGCAACATGACGGCCTCCACCATCACGCTGCACCTGGTGCACTGCAGGGGCGTGGGCAAGACCCAGAACGGGCAGGACAAAGGGACCTCGTCCCGCCTGGGCCAGTCCCCGGCCGCGGCGCCCCTGAAACGCGCCTACGAACACATGGAGTTCCCCCTGATGAAGAAGAGGAAGATGGACGACGATGACTCCCCCTCTGCCTTTGAGGAGAAGCCTGAAGAACCTGTAGTTCTAGCACTGGACCCCAAGGGTCACGAAGATGATTCGTACGAAGCCAGGAAAACGTTTCTTACAAAATACTTTAACAAGCAGCCCTACCCCACTCGGAGGGAGATCGAAAAGCTGGCGGCCAGTTTGTGGCTCTGGAAATCTGATATCGCGTCTCACTTCAGCAACAAAAGGAAGAAATGCGTTAGGGATTGTGAGAAATACAAACCCGGGGTGCTGCTGGGCTTCAACATGAAAGAGCTGAACAAAGTCAAACACGAGATGGATTTTGATGCTGAATGGCTGTTTGAAAACCACGACGAGAAGAATTCCAGAGTCAATGTCAGTAAGACTGTTGATAAAAAAATCAACTTAGAAAAAGACAATGACAGCTCCTCAGACAGCTACGAAAACCTGGAGGAGGAATACAGCGAGAGCCGCAGTCCCTTTGGGCAGCGCGTCCCTGACATCCCTGGGAAACCCTCGTCCGACGGCGCAGCGCAGAACCCCCAGGACAGCATAGCCAAGGAAATCGGGGAGGAAAACACGTTACAGGCTCCAGAGAAGGCCGAGCAAAAACCAGAGGAAAGCTCTAAATACGAAGAGACGATTGCTGCTGAAGAGCCAACAAAACTGGTGGGTGACGTTTCAGATAGCGACGGGGATCAGGATGACCAGGACGATGCAGTGGAGTGGAAAGATGGAGCTTCCCAGTCTGAGAGCGGGCCCGGTTCCCAGCAGGTGTCGGATTTTGAGGATAACGCCTTGGAGGTAAAACCAGAAATGTGGACAGATGAATCTTCCCAAAGCGAAGATGCCGGGAGCAGTAAACCCACTGCGGAGGCCAAGGGGGGTGGATCTGAGAGCGACGAAGAGCAGTCAAAGTGGAAGAATCGTTCCTATGGAAAAGTAGAAGGGTTTTGGTCCAAGGACCAGTCGGGGTGGAAGAACGCCTCCGAGCTGGAGGAGAGCCTGGCCAGCGAGCGGATGGAGTGGCAGAGCAGCACAATGGACAGCGAGGACGGCGAGGCCTTCGGGGCCGTGGGGGCCGAGCCCATGCACGGCAGCCTGCCCGGGGTGGAGCTCAGCAGCCAGCAGGCGTGAGCAGCTCTGCCCCGAGGGGCACTGCCAGGCCAGGGCCCTGCCAGGCCAGGGCCCTGCTCCCCTGCGGCTGCTCCTGCCCTGGCCACGGCCGGGGCCGCGTGCACGCTGCTGGCCGAGGGGCCGGCGGTTCCTGCCGGGGTGAGCACAGTAACTTAATGGGAAAATGGATGCGCCGGTGGCTCCAGAATGCACACAGAGAAAAGCAGAGGATTATTTTATCTGCATTTTCAACCTTCCTTTCACCTTGTCCGTGTTGAGTCGTGTCTTTCCAAGAGGCCCCTCTCCGGTAGCGCCGTGCCAGCGACCCGGTGCCCTGTATAGCAGACTCTGGGGAAATGGAGTTTTCATGTATCATTCTGAATAGTTGAAATGTATATTTGTACAGTCTTTTAGACCTATTCAAGTGAAGCTTATGGAACTGTTCTTGTGTACCCATCATAGATCTGTTTCTCTTTTTTAGTGTTGCCCTGCTGTGTAATAAATGCTGTATCTAGTTTCCCTAGCAAAGCTTGAGACTGCTCTAGTATGAATTTTGACAGACTTAGTTTTTGCACATAACCTTGTACAATCTCCAACCAGAGGCCAGCAACATAAAAATATATCTGGGCTCTGTTGTATTATAGAATTTTCTTGTTCTGAATATCCTTGACATGACAACTGATGACAAACATATTTCAGAGCCATTTTCTGAAATCTTTTAAGCTAAAAAAGAAAAATCACATGCAAGAAACAAGTTTGCAGCTACTAATTTTGACACCTTTTAGATCTGTATAAAAGTGTATTGTGTTGAAGCAGCACACTGAGACAAAGTGCTGGGTTTGGATATTTAGTTTTATCTTTAGTTAACACCAACAAGGTGTATTCATTTATACCATCTAATATATGACACACTGTTGTAGTATGTATAATTTTGTGATCTTTATTTCCCTTTGTATTCTTCATTTAAGCATCTAAATAAATTGCTGTATTGTGCTTAATGTAAATATTTGCTTTATTACATGCAAGTGCTCCATTCTTGCTTGGTAAATCCCATCTCACTTCTTTTTTGCCTCTGTTTTTCCAAGTGCTCCCCAGCCCTGCTGGGGCCTCTCTGTTTAGTACTGAGTGAATACTTATCTCCTTCAAGGTTATTGAGAATCTACAGAATGACTTGGGCTGAAATGTGTCGTTCCTGTTCAGTGCTGTGGAACACAGTTATAAATAGCCTTGTACTGGTTTGCTTGTCCTGCATCCTGGGGAAAGGAGGGCTGTGAATTCCTCGATGAACAGAGATCTGCTTTCACCTGGAGGAACCTTCCCTGTGTGTCCAGAGCATGGCCTGGGGGCCAGGAGGGAGCACTGACCATTGCCACGGGAGGAGCACGAGCCTGGGCCAGCCTGGAAGGTAAAGTAAATTCCACGCCAGAAGAACTGAGACTGAGTTTGTTCAAAGCTGTGCTTGGTTAGGCCAGGCCTGAGTGTGGCCTCTGTGCAGGGACCCAAGGAGGGATTCACTGAGGGGACCCTGCTGTGAAGAGAACAAAACCGTGCCTCAGTGCAGTGGGGAAGTGCAGCAGACTTTATTTGTTAAGCAGTGACACAAACAATTTGGTATCCTTTTATCCATGTGCATCACATGTGTCTCAGTACCTGGCAAGGTAACCTTAATATTAGCAAACTCTGTAGTTAAAAATCAGATTTCAGTGTTCGGAATTGCTGGGTGCAGTCAGTGAAGAGTAAGACCGAAATATGAACTCTTTAGGAGTGTTTCATTTCCCAGAAAATTCCAGGAAATACCATTTTATACAGTGATGAAATTAAAGGTCTTGCTCACAACCGTTCTCTTACCAGGATATCAAGAAGGATGGAGGATGGTTATTTTAAGTCTTGGCATAAACTTTCTAGTATTTCAAACCAGTTACTTTTCAAATCTGGTTTTGAGGCAGGTCGCGGATTCTACTCCGGATTTGAGGCTAACCACACGTTTGAGGAAGTCAGAAAGGGGAAGAAAATAGCTCAATAAAACTGGCATTAAAGCTGTAATTTAGGATATCGTACCGTGAACTGTATGGGCTGGAAGCTGCCCGCATTTCACAGCCCCTCTGCGGGCTTGGAGCAGATCCCTGCTGCGGGGGAGCAGCTGGGCATGACACCGGCAGAGCTGGGTCCGGGCCTGCGGGAGCCTCCGGGGCTGCGGGAACTTCCCGAGGCTGCGGGAGCCTCC
>VXBQ01013596.1:37416-53432 GCA_013400175.1 Phainopepla nitens
GATGGACAGCACTGAGCACACAGGGCAGCACTGAGCACACAGGGCAGCACTGAGCACACAGGGCAGCACTGAGCAGTCCCACTGCCATGAGGTGCAGAGCACAACTCTGTGCTCAGCCCCAAAGCAGCAGGAACAGAAGGCTCACACAGAGGGCCGAGCACAGCCCCAGGCTCTCTCCCCTCCCTGGGTAAACGCTTCCAAGGGCTGCCGAGGCAAGAGGTGGGAGAAAACATCTGCGAGTGAACCGGCTTAGAGCTCAAGCTGTGCCACGGGCACCCGCAGAGATGCTCAGGGCAGCAGTGACAGCGTCCCCAGCAGCAGCAGCACCGAGGGACACGCAGCTGGCACTGCCCACGGAGAGCCCTGCCAGGAAACAGCCTGCCTCCCTGGCCAGCAGAGACAATGCTGCCACAGCTGACAAAAAGGATACATCCTTCCTCATTTTGATTTACCTGACAAAGTAACTGAGGAAAAAAACTCGTTTTGTTTCTATATCCGTTTATTATTTTGGTCTGTAAAAATATAAGACTAATATACAACTACATCTAGCTTGATTTTTGTAAAATCAGTCTTCATTCGGTGAGATACCAATGTACATTATACATTAAAGTTGTAAGAAAAATACTGATATTTGACATTTTAAACAAGTTCATTCATGTAAAAATCACATTGCAAGTAAAATTTAATTAGAAAATACATAATATTCACAAAAATACACATGTTAAAGACAGCTCGTGAGAACATTGTCCTAAATTTAATTCAGGTGTGGAAAAAAACATATGATTCACAGTTAGGCTTGACTTCTCCAGTACCAGAGCAGAACTTTAAAGTAAATGCATCTTCATTCTATTAAGAATTTGTTCTTCTTCCTATTAAGGTGCACTTAGATCTCCCAGTCACCACAGAGGAATCACTTGTCCCCCTCTGTGCATGTACACAACATATAACACTAGTCAAAGGAATTTTATTTTTTCATTCCATTCTGAAATAATTTGGATATTTCATAAATTAATTTATAAAATCTGGATTGAAAATACAATTTACACACACAGGATACTTAATACACAGATTACATCAATAGCAGCGTAATATTGTCAATCATGCTCAGCATCCTCACTATCACTTCTGGATTTTTTCCTCCTTTTTTTAGCTATAGATAAAATCTATATAAAACAGTCAAGCCTTTAAGTATTGTCTTCCAGGGAGAAAACAGTATAGATGTTAAAAATTTAGGAGGTAGTGAATGAAAGGCTAACAATATCAGCATATTTTAAAAAACCTTATACTGAGCCCCAGTATCATTTATATATAAAATTAAATTTAGCCACTCATAATCAACCATTGATCATCCTGAAGTAGCAATTTAAAAATCTTCTGTAATTAATAGTGTAAGTATTAGCAAGATATGGAAGAACTTTAGAAACTTTATGGTAACTGCAGCATTAAGCAATTGCATGCTGTGCAGTCTGTCCTTGTAACTGTAAATACACATCTTTTAGATTTATTCTTTAAAGTTTTTATCTAGTCCCAAATGCTTAGTTTTACTGCTTGCCACCAAATCTCTGAAATGGAACATGCTCTATGTCAAAAAGAACATCATCTGACGTTTACATTACTCAGTTTGCAGGAAAGGTCCTAAGAGGTGAAGTCTCATGCAGTTTAGAGCAGGACCCAGTTACATTCCTACAAGTCCTTAATACTGGCAGCAACTTTCTTCCAGCAGCCACGCCCGTGCCTGGCAGCACAGCAGCCTGGGGCTGGCACCTGCCCTCAGCCCTCCCAGGCCAGCTGCCAAATCCTCAGGGACCAGAGCAGCCCCGAGTGGATCTGCAGGGCATGAAAACATTCTTCCTGCCTTGAGTGCACTGCCACTTCATTCTCTGTACCTGTGGACCTCTCTTCCCATCCTAGTGCCTTCATTCCTCTGATTATTCACAATACATTCAAGTAAACCAAAGGCACAGAAGTGCAAACTAGCAGAATAACGAGTCTCACCCTCCACTGGTGATTTCATACAGGAAGGAAAGTCTTCTGACAAAGGAAAAAAAAGGTATCTTCAAAGTAAACAATCTTCCATAAAGAAAGGAAGTGTAGAGCAGCACTGAGAGAAAACATGTACAGGTAAAGTCTCCACGTTGCAGAATGAACATTTCTTTTTCTCATTTCACACTAAGTGGATGGAGTTACTTCATTTTTAATAATTATTAGCAAATCAAGTGAAACACTTGAAAGATGTTGCTCTCGTAAAAGATTCCAGGGCTCTCCACACACACACAAAGAAACCATAAATAAGTGTGACAAAAGAGCCCCTCACCTGTATTTGCAGAGTCCCACTGCCTGCTGTGCCTATTCTCCATAAATCCTAAGGGGGATGAAAGCCTCTCTTGGCATCTTGGACTCCAATGGCATTGGAGGTTTGAGAAAACTACTGCCCATCAGATCCTAATTTCAAATGTGCACTTTGTAACACCAAACAGCAGGGATTTGCTTCTGCAGCAGTGTTTGCATCATCACAAAAACCTGAAACAAACACAGGTTTTGCCTCTCATAGTCTGTGATGGTTTTGCAGATGCCCTAACATTAAACTGACAGTTGGTCTCCTATTAGTGAAGGTACCAGAGGTAGATTTTCCTCAAACAGACTGAGGGGAGAAAAAGCAAGGGGTCAGTCTCCCTTCCCACTCATCACATCCTCCCAGGGGGTGGAACAGCTCCCAAAGCACCTGACTGCTGCTCTGGGGAGCACAGGCCACAGCACAGAACTGGCAGCATCCCTGGGGAGATCCTCCTCCCCACGCCTATCAGTCCCCAGCTCATCTTCCTGCCACAACTTCTGCTCCACGGGAGGGTCAGAGGGGTCAAAGGAGAAAAGCAGGAGTACAAAAAGGGGAAGGATAGAAACAATGCTAGAAGCCTCCCCTGCAGCTGTCCCAGTGAGTGCAGGGGTTACACACACACCTCTGCTCCTCAGCACCAGGACCTGCCATCAGTGTCCTCACCCTGGAGTAGCCACAGCACCCAGCCAGGGGCACACAGCCACCTGCACCCACAGAGCAGCCCCCAGTAAGGAGCAAGTTGATATCACATGGCTCAAACAAGGTGTAGTAAAGCCTCATTCTGATTTAAAACTTCTTTTAATCCAGGGATTTATCTTCAATTGTTCTAACTTGTCCAGGTTTAAAAAAAGTCACTTTTATATAAACCAGAGTCATTCCAAGAAACCTTTGCTAGTAGAAATCTTCACAGTTTCTACTAGAACTGCAACTGTAACAGATTATGTTATGCTATTTCCATAGCATTATGTTTACATTTGATTTGTTTGTAATTTACTGGGATTGGTAACTAAATCCAATGATATTCTTAGATATTGCAAACTAGAATGAGGTCTTTGATGCATTAGTGTTAGGACTTTCACATTTGAATTTCAAAATCAGAGTCATTAAAAGTAAGCTTGCCGGGCCATTAAAACCAGTAATGGTGCCTGACTAACGAGCCTGTGGTTGCACATTCACTCCCAAAGAACAGTGACCCCCAAAGCCCCAGGGCTGTCCCTGTGTCAGGCAGCACCAGAGCAGCCACCCCCATCTCCTCCCACCCAGCTTCCTCCTGCCCAGAGAGCAGCAGCCAGGACAGCAGTGAGGGGGCTGGAGCAGCTCCCTCCCACGTAAGCAGCACTTCAGAGGAACGTGAAACCACAGCCCATGAGACAGCCTCATGGAAGGGAGCTTACAGAACCAGTAGTATACGGCATTAAAAAAATAACAAAAATCAAGTACCTTTAAAAGAAAGCTCACAGCCATCTCTTAGCTATCCTTCATTTTCAGTTTAAGTTTTCCTCATTCAATTTCAGCTATTTATCAATTATTGTCCAGCTTTGTGAATTATTTACACTGAAGTGCAGAATTATTGAAGTTAGTCAACTTACGTAATTTTGAATTTCTTGTATTTACTTCGTTCCCTCCTTTTAATCTAACTGCAGTGCTTGGTAGATGGAGAGGTATAAAATGTGTTACATGAGAAGCCCAATTAAAACACGTATGGCATCCTTACTCACACGAAGCACACCAGTGTCATTTCATAGCGTTATGATAGTTCCATCTTCTTCCAGGGACTTGCGCCCCGGCTCTGGTACTTCATACTCCATGCTAACGCTGCCTGCCGAGTGATTCGAGTTCAGCTCACTGCAAGGAAGGAATCCATTCTGTGTGGACTCGTGGAGGAGTTCAATCTGCGACAGGGACTCCGTGCTTTCGCTGGCGGGCGCAGCTTTTGGGATCTGCTGCGGCTCGCCGCTGTCTTCAATGACAATGTCCTCGTCGTCGCTCTCCTCCTCTCCCTGCAGGTTCCCCAGCAGGTTGGGAGTGCTGCTGGGAAGGCTGGACTCTGTGGACTGGCCGGAGCTGCCCGAAGTCCGACTGTTCCTCACGACGTTGTTCCTCTGGTTGGCGGGTCTGACCGTGACGATCAGGTTGCGGCTGTTGGCGATCATCATGTCTGTAACTTGATCCAGGCTTTTTCCCGACACCTCGATGCCGTTCACCTCCAGCACCTCGTCGTTGACGGCCAGCAGCCCCGTGCTCTGGGCCAGCCCCCCGGGCACCAGCCTGGAGATGAAGATGCCCGGCACCTTCTCCAGGCCGTGCGGGGTCACCCTGACGCTGGAGCCGTCGCGGATGTAGAAGCCCAGGGGTTTGTCGGTGCCGTACTTGTAGAGCCGCACCCTGCGGTGGGTCTCGGGCAGGATGTCCACGTCGATGATGGACGACACGGGCCTGAAGTCCTGGGGCATGCTGATGACAATGTGGGGCTTCTTCTTGTGGTTATCCGGGCGCAGCACGTTGGATAAGACGTTCTTCTTCCTCGTCATGGTGTCCGTCCCGAAGGCACTGTAGTCTGCATCCTCTGCAAGACAGAGCACACGGGGTTACAGCAGGCATGGCCAGGCACACTGACACCAGGAAAGCTGCCCTGCAAACAGAGACCAGGCAGAATAAAAGGGTAAAAGGGATTTATTGAGAGGATCCAGCCTGGGCNACTCTGTGAAGACAGCTTATTAACTCTTAATATGAAGCCCAGAACTACACACTACAACACCACAGAATCCAAAAAATGTAAAAGTTAAAACTTAAGGCATCAACACTGCTCCTGTGTGTCAGCTCAGCAGAGCCTAACAGCCCATCTACAAGTGTTAGCCTTACTATCATAGAAACCTTTCTCTCTACTCATGAAACAAAAGCTTTAATGTTATGAGATTCAAAGTTTGGAATACTTTTGGTTTTCTGCTACCAAAGGAAAGAGTGTGCACAAAAGAAATTAAAGCAAGTTAGCAGCAGCAGACACAAAGAGCTACAGCTGCCTGAGAAAGGGTAGAATGGAAAGAGTGAGTACATTCCTAGAAACATTTTAATTTTATTCAGAGTAATTCCACTTGCTAGTTTTCTCTCCTCAGGTTTCAGATCATTGGAAAAGAAAGAATGAAAAAGGGAAAGCAGCCAGTGTGCCTATTATTGCCTAGTTACTGGGAGCCAGCCAAGTGACCTGGATTCAAACTCCAGAAAGCTTATCCCATTCTGCACTCCTCCCTGCCCCCACGCCGTGGAGGTAAAATGGCTGTGGAGCAGAAACAAAGAGACCTTGCACACAAATGCTTCAAGCAAAACTGTTCATGCAGGCAATGCTGTAACTGCCACAACTTGATACAGGAGTAGGCAAATGGCTTAGAGCTTAAAGAAAACCCAAAAGAAAACATATTAGTCCTACAACTACTTGTAAGGGACGAGAAAACACGTCCTGTAGAAGCAATACTGATTTCTGAGATGCTTATTTACCAAAGGTTCTATTTTTCTTTTTAACATGCAATAACTCACCACAAAGTGAGAATAACGTCTCAATATGCAATAACTCACCAAAAAGAATGAACCTAAGTACATTCAGATCTGAGCTTCCTCAGATTTACCCTCGTACTTACTACACAGATCTTTGTTCTACAGGGGAAATCCCCCCATAACCACCAGAACTGGACTGCACTAACCCTAGGACCCGGAGAACTTGGCATTTCTTTGTATTATCCCATTCAGATGCCATGGGTACAGCCAAGAAAGTGGAAGAATGGCTATACATTTCAGTCTGTGGACTGGGCTGACTGTGGCAGTGCTGGTGGCATCTCAGGACAGCTGCTGAGGAAATCAATGAGTGCACTTGTTCCTGAGGCTGAGGCACACAGACACGAGCCCCTGAGATTCGGACTTCTCAGATGCTCTAAGCAAAACAGAACAGAAAGCATTCCTGGAGCAACAGGCTAACCCTGCTGCAGCACCAACACCAGCTCCTCCCTGGCCAGCCTTTAGGGCTGCTGAAAACAACAACAGTCCTCTGGCTGCTCTAGGAAGGCAGCCTTGGACCTGGGACTCTAAAAGATAAAGGACAAGAGGAAAAGAAACAGATTTAAATTAGCCCACTAAAAAAACCTCAAAGGGATTTATTGTCAGCTCCTGGCTTGTGTGTACACAATGGTTCATCAACATGTTTTAGAAAAATGTGTCCTGATGATGGTCTCATTTACATTTCTTTTTTATTTCCTCTGTTTAAAAAAAGTAATTACACCATAAGGAAGGCAATGCCCTTGCTTAGCTGTTTGCTAAACACAGAGAATCTTTTGCACTCATGTTTACAGCTACAGTTGCTCAACAATTTAATTCACACAATCAGGAGTTATTTCTGAAGATACCTGATTGACACAGCCCTAACATAGCCTGAAGTCACTTCCCTAGCAATCTCAGTTACTTTGTCATTTAAGGTTTAATTAAAACAACATTAGATTCTAATATCGAGCACCAAGGCTTTAGAAATAGCCTACAATCACATCTTCACATGTCTGTGAGTGTCAGGTCAGTTGTGTGAAGAGCTGGTGCATTAAAAAACAATTCAGCCTCCCCAATGAAAGCATTTGAACAGGTGAACAGTGTCTGAAGGAACGCACCTACAAATGGCAAACTCAGCCTTGTCTCTGCAGAGGGCCCTTTGGGATGTCTAAGATCAGTGGTTAAACCCCACTGCACTGTGCTCCACTGCCACAAGAACACACTGACTTTTCAGATGGAGCAATTCTTTTCATGTTTGCTGAAAATTTACCATCAAAGAAAAAAGTGAGAGAGGTTTTGCCCTTATCTGTCCTGACAACCCATCCAACCAGTTTCCAGTTAGACATCTGGTGTTTCTTTGGAAAGATTTTTGCAATTCAATGAGGTGCAATAACGTCTCTTTTTTTATTTAGAACTACAAATGTTTACAAAACAACCTGGAAAGGACAGTTGTGAAATCAGATCCTAGCCAGGTCTTGCTTTAAATCCAAGGTAAGCTTGCACTCATTCCTGCTGAAGTGCAAGTTGCTGATGGCAGCTCCAGCACACGGGTCCCAGACTGGTGCCACAAAGCACTCTGCTCTGCTGCTTTTAGCACAGCAGCTGATTCAGAGAAAGACAGGAGAAAACAGGACAGCAAACTTTGTCAGGACTGATTTCCTCACAAGTGTTCTCCCATGTGATTGCAATATTTAAAGGTATTCAATCGATTCGATCATTTCTCCTTAGATTCAAAGTGCACAAATCCAGAGAATCAGACAGACTCTGGTATTTTAGCCATTCTGTCATATCAAATATTTAAAGCATTCAATGACCCCAGCTTGCCACAGCGGCTTTAAGGGTTCTTCACCTTCCTGGCAGGCCACCACACCCCACAGGAGACCTGGCATGAACTGGATATACAAACACACATTTATTACATCCAAGTACATCTATCCTGTCCTGTGAATGATCAAAGACAGTTTGTGCTCTTTACTCAAGTTAGATTTAGAATTGTTCCCAACTTCCTTCACAGAAACCACCTCCCAGCCTGCCTTCCACAACTATCAGCTGGTAACTTCTGTCCAAATCAAAATTTTTCAGTAAGCAGAGAAACATGAAAATCAGCTCCAACAGGACTGGCTTTGAAAGTATTATGAAAATGCAAAATAACAGATTAAAAAGGATTTTTCAAACAAAAACTAAGAGCAGAAAAACATTTCGTGGAAAAGAGGAATTTTAAAAGTCTCTTTCAGAAGACAAATATACAATCAGAAATCTTGAATTGAGCTGGTGCTTTTCTTTTTAGCAACTTCTTAAAGTTACAGAACACATGGCTGAAAAAAAACATCCCAAAACTGCAAGCCAGATGTCAAAACATTTAACAAACTCTGACACAACAGAAAGTAAGTTTTTTTTTCATTATAACTGCTATTAATAGTTTAATAATTCAGAATTGGCACAAACCTTAAGATAGGCAGTTAAGGTTAAAGAATTTGTGAGGGAAAAAACCAGTGAAAGGTTGCTAAACTCATCTCCCAAATCTCAGCAGAACAGCACACTCTGGGTAACCTCTCTTCCACTGCTGAACAAGTTTTCTAAAGCAATACTCTCAAGTACAAAGGCGCCTTTGTTCTGGCACCTCACTAATCAGTTTAAAGCCCCAGCGAAAAGTATTTTGGCCTAAAGCCAAAGGACAAGGTGTTAACTACAGACAGTGTGAAGGAGAAGGTCCACAGACCTTCTGCAGAGAAGGTGCAGGAAGGATTTCTCCCCCAGCAGATTCAAGCTCAAGGTGGCACCAATCTGTACAGACCTATTACATGAAATTGAAAACAAAAGCCCCCAAATGCCAAACCTGGTTTGAATTTAATGTTATTGAAGACAGATTTTTGAAATATTTTCCTGATCCATTTGCAAATCAATGCAGAGTTACCCCTTGAGAATTAAATTTACAAAGCCCCCAAGTAGTGTATTTGAACAGAGATGCAATTTAGCATTTTTAAAATACAACTCAACAAATCTCCTCTTATTTAGTCACTAAACATGACTTTAGGAAACCAACCTGTGTTTTTAGGAAGAGGCCTCAGAACAGCTAGGCTAGTCCACAAAGAGCCGTTTTAAAAGCCAACTGCTCCTACTTCTCACCCAAGTAAAGCTTCTCAGTGACAAAGTCTCTCTCAAGAGGCACAAGTGGATTAACCAAAGAATCCACTTCTCACTAAATACAGCCACATCCATGCAGAACTTTCAGGAGCTGGATACTGTAATTTAGAATCCTGTGAGGGACTGTTAAGGATATTATAATGAAATGTATCTTCTGGTATCTCTGTTGTTCTGGTATTTACAATGCAAAGTTCCCCACATCAAGCTGCCCTTCAGCCTGTGCAGACTGTTCCCCTCCGTGTTCTCTTCAGAAGGCTTTTTCTCACAGACAGAGTGACTCCCATACATCTGGATTTAATCACAATACATCAGTTTAACCTTTAAATACCAGATGTCAACAGTACCTGTTAATCTGTTAAACTGCAGAATGAAATTCCAGCCAGGAATGTTTTCTGCAAGCTGACAGCCAATCCTGACCTGAGCAGCATCAAGCCCCAGTTCAGATCTAGCACTGGAGCAGTTTATAAAGTATTTCAAAGGAATTTTGCAAAATACAATTAGAGGAGTCTAAGGGGGATAATGTGATTTCGTTACAGGACCTCTAGGTTTTTTACCACATCAACCAAGCCACATAAATGTTCAGGACAAACAGGGCTTTCAGAAACGAGGAGTCAAAATCAAACAGGAGAGAAAAGAGTTCTCATTCCAGCATAACATTTCCCAAGTTCTGGAGTCCCATTATCACAAGCATCGCTTATCAATACAAGCAAAACCATCTTGCAGCTCCCATTTCAACCCCTCAAGGTGTTCCTTGGATGCAATACACTAAGAAGTTAATACTATTTACATTAGATTGCACTGCAGTCTGCTCATACCTTAAGTTAGCTTTGCACAAATCACATGTCGTTTCTGAACAGTAAGGCCAGCATGATAAAAATTGCACATATTATAAGGTATCAAAACACTCTCTCTCTTCCCTACAGTGGCTTTTTCTCAAAGATCTTAAATTCCCAACTACTGCTGCTGGAAATCCAAAAGAAGTCAAAGTTCCATTACAAAACCCACAAAAACTTTTCAGCTGATTTAAGAGAATGCATGAAAGCCACAAGTAGCCTCATAGGTGGAAAAGTAACTTGTGTCACTTATGGTAGTTCCAAACCAGATCAAAGCAGCCCCATCAATAGCAGGTGTCTGTTCAGACATTTCTTTTCCATTCAGAGGCAGAGCCAGTAAGGCTGCTGCAATCTATGAATCAAGCACACTTACACAAATCACACTGCACAAAATAAGAACCATCCCTAAGTCCACCAATCCAGCCTTGGTTACAGGCAAATCATCACAAATAAATAAAGTTATTGCTGTATTTTCCTTTAGACAAATGGATGGAAAATATGGCAAATGTGCCAGTGGAGGCAAAGCCTCAATTTCATCAACAGATGTGATCAGTGTGATCACAACTAATTCCCAACAACGTGCAGTGGGGACTGTGGTGCCAGCCTGGGCTCTCTGCTCCCTGAAACTGCCCAGGCAGGAGGCTCCTGTGTGCAAGGGAAGGCAGTGACACCTGGGACTTCCCACACAGCTTCTCCTGCTCATCACTTCTTCTTCTGATACACTCAAATGGATTCAGCTTCTACTTCTGTGCATTTTATCTACTCCTGGCACCAGAGCAGTAATAAATAATCCACCTGGACCAAACCAAGGGAAATGATGGTAGGAAACTAAAAAAGCACTACAAATGTACCACTAGGAACAGGCAACATTAGACCTGTCACACCAGGAACAATCTAAAAACATATGGGGTTAAAATATAAACTCAGTAATCCCAGTCTGCCAAAGTGGCTTATCCCTTGCTGTCATATGGCTACTGTAGGGATTAGGGGGACTCACAGGCCTTGTCTCCTCCAGGTTCTGCTACAGCAAATGGTTCCTGCCTCTGGCATTTCAGCACTGAGAGCACAGGCCCCACCAGCCCATACCACCAACACGAACAACAAACCTCTGCCAGCACTCAGCAGCTGCCAAGCAGCCACACTGGTGATGAATATTGGCTTTGTGTCAGCCTCTTGTGGACTTGTTCACTTTTTGGAGTGGGAGTTGATAAAAGGTTCTGATGCCCAAGCATTTTCTAAGGAAAAGATGCCTGTCTTAGCAACAACCACGAACAACACCACAAGAATAAATACAAACTCCTAATTGGAACTTTTTTCCCTTCATGAACAAAAGCAGACAGTAGGAACACACAACCACAGCAGAGACATCACTTTTAAAGGCAAACCAACAAAGCAAGCAGCCCTCACTCCTGACTCCTGAAATAAGCTTGTCAATTGAAAACTTCAAAATGTTTTATTAGGAAAGTGTGATAAGAGTAGCATACTACAAAGTTAGTCTTGAATTCATAATTTAATATTGCATTTAATACTCCATGTGATAACATTTTTAATATTACCTTCCATCCTGTAATGGTCTCTCTTCTTGTCTGATCAAGACTGGAATTTTAAGTGAAAAGTATCCAACATACAGAGCAGAAAACCTTAGAGGTTAAAAGTTTATTTTCATTTGCTTACATAAAACCAGAAAGAAGCATTTGCTAGAGATTTCACTTGACGTTAACTCAACCAAATATAAGCAAAAAAATCACAAAGCATGAACAGGTTGCCTGAGAAGCCCTTGCAAGAGAGACAAGTTGTGAATACCTTTCATGACCCATAATTATTACAGAATTTGACATGACGAAATAGGACTGAAGGGTTTTTTCCTCCATACATCACACTGGAACTGGATAAACAGATGATTCACATTCTTCAAGTGCTCTTACCTTTTCTCTGAATGAAAATCCTGAGTAGAGGATTGGCTGTAGAAACTGCTTTGTGGTAATTGTCATCGTTATTGATGGGCAGCAGGTCTCCGTGAATGTCCGTGTACCCCACCAGCACATCAACGTTTGGGATCTTGTGCACGTGCTGCAGCAATCCATAGAACTCCTCAAACTTCCCAGGTTTGGACCTCTCCAGAGAAAATCGTCGAAATTCTGCCCCAAACTACAACAAAACACATCTTACATCATTAATGTGGAAGCAACAGAATTATTTTATGTTAAACCAGAAACCTTACGGAATTACAAGTGCACTAAAAACTACAACAAGCAGCTGGGACACGGTATAAAACAGTTAGAACAGCTGGTTTTCCCCAAGGCTATAACTAGTTTCGAACCTGGTAAAGGTACCTTTGAGCCTGCCCAGGCTGTTCCACCGCTCCATTTAACGGCAGCTCCTCAGCGCTGCGGTGAGAAAGGCAGCAGGAGTCCTGCAGACTGCGCGGCCAGGAGCGGCCGGCGGTACGCGCCTACCCGCAGCTCGGCTGCCAGCGCTGCCGGTGGCCGGGGAACAGCGCGCAGAGATCGGGACACAGCTGTGCTTCACCCACGCGAGGCTGAGCAGCCCGAGCAGCCTTGCCTTCAGAGCCGCAGCTGTCCGGGCAGCAGCCACGGCCCCAGAGAAGCGGCGCTGCTTGCCAGCACGGGGAGCTGACCCCGGCGGCGCCCTGCTGCTGCCGAGAGACAGAGCTCAGAGGCAGGCAGCCACTGCCTCTGACAGCATTCTGAGATGGGCGTGCATGAGCGAGGCTCCCATCTTTACTGCATCCAGGGTACAGAACCTGCATTTTCCGAATCTGGCAAGGTTCGGAAAATATGGAATAAAACCCACCAAAAATTAGTCACTGACGCTACTTTCAGGGGTAGGATTTGCTCGTAGTCAACATAATCAACAAAAAGCCCAGCTCACAAATCCACTCAAGCTCAGTCTCCCAAATCATCTCTAAAGCAAACACTTACTAAAACACATTGCTTATTAAGGAAATGATACAGTGGGGGCAGGCAGGAGGCTCGACTGAGTGCCAAGAAAAGGATGAGCATTTGATGCAGACTAGACAAACTGTGATTTTTACCACACATAGCTAGTAAAATGTTGGTGTTCTGCCTAACAAGGGCAGGACCCAAAGCAAACAGAATACTGGATAAAAGTTACTCCAAATCCTCCAGATCAGGCACATACACAACATACCAGAGATGTCCAAAGGAATTCAGAGATAGCAGCAGCCAGGTTACAAAAACCAGAACAGACTGTATATGAGCTAAAAGGATAATAAGCTAAAGCTAATAATTCAAAAAACCCTCAGTTGGCTGCTTTTTTGGTGCGAATTCTATTGCTAACCTACAGTGAAAATAAAGACTTGAAATAATTTCCTAAGCAAGACGAGTTTTAAGCAGAGAAGACACGTGGAACACAACGCCGTGAGTGCAAGTTTGAGCCTCACTATCACATAGTTCGGTGTATGTTACACACAGGAGATGGGGAGGTGCACTGTACCTCACACCTGATTACAATCTCGTGGGGAGTAAAAGCCCTGGAGCTCTCACAAAGAAAGGAAAATCAAGGGACAACGACCCCCTTGTTAGCACGTTAACACCGGGCTAACCAAACAAGCTACACCTTCAACACCCCACCTTCCTCCAAAAGCCGCAAATAAAGGAATTATCGGGGAACATTCCTGCTCTAAAACACCTGCAACTACCCGAACATCAACTAATAAGGCAGAAGGGATGATTCACAGCCGCTTACAAACAAAAGGCCGGCCCACAGGAGGAACTCCCACGCCGTCAGAGGCAGCACAGAGAATCATGACTTCATCAGCTCCTTCCCCGGCTGCGGGAGGCGAGCCCACAGACCTGCCGCTGGGCTTTCAAGGATCACACAGTTCAAGCATAATTCAGTAATGAGAGTCTAAAAAGCCAACCACCTCACCCTCAGGTTGGAATAAATGCCGAATCTTACCACAGCAAGAAAAGGGCCAGATTTTCAAACGTGGGGTTTTTATTTTTTCCATGTTGTTTCATACATATTTGGTGCAAATACCAAGAGACATAACCCACTCGTATTTCCTAACACAGTTTGCTCAACACTATGAGAATGCAGGCAAAAGACAAGTCCCACTGTGCCATTCCATTATTTGAATCCCTGAAAAGTCTGCATTTTCTACCAGCTGCTGCCCTCCCTCCCATGCAACAGCCTTGCCCTTGATGTTCCAGAGGAGATGAGACACTGGAGGAGTAACTTAAGCACAGAAGGTTCCTTGTCACCTGAGCTCTTCACAAGCCCGTGCTGCTCCCCTGTAACTCCAGGAAGGCACCTGGGAAGCTCACTGAACACTCATTTATGGCTTTTAAAGTCCTCTGAGACACAGCATAGAGCTGCTCTATGCAAGTCTCCATCACTGACAGTGACCTCCTCTGGCTTACCAGTTATCAAGATTTTACTCAGAAAAAAACATTAATCCATGTCATGAGAAAGGGGAAAAAACCTGAATTTTAACATATAGAGAACCAGAAGCTTATTTTGGGGTTTCCATACCATCACTAGGAACTCTAGTCTGGTTTTATTTGCCATGACAAGAAAATGGGCAGACTGGAATCCAAGGGCTATGGGGGATGGCCAGGGCGGGCTCGGAGCACTTACCCAAACTGAATAAACTCAACTAACAGAAGGATTGTGCTCACGTAACTGCAACCACAGTCGGGCTGTGCTGGCCCAGCCTTGTCAGCTGAGGCACAATTATTGATTTGGAGTGTCTAAATAAAGAGCTGTACATCACTGAGCAGCCTTCAAAGGCCAGGCCACTCCACAGGAATGGCTCCCACACAGGCCTTTCCTCCTTCTGGTCAGAACTGCTCATTCTCACAGGAGGAAGACGACTCCTCTGCGATATTAAACTGAGGTGCTGTTAAACAATGCAATAGCAACAAGCAGTTCTAGGAATGCCTTGAATCCTGCTCCCTAATATGCACTTGAGGGACAATCCCTATTCATTAGGGCTACACTTCTCTGTGCAAACACCAGGAACACATCACATGGCTGATTCCCTAGATAAATTTTAAATCAAGGAAAACACACAGCGGGCAAACAGTAAGCCTAGAGTTTTGGCATGAGGAAACAAGTGATTTCGGTTTGTAAGCACATCTGATTATTTTCAATCTTATAAGAGCATAAATAAAACACTTCACAATCACAGTACTAACTTGACTGATATTTGAAATAACAGATAACAGCTGCCACATATTCCTGTGCTTGCTGGTTTAGGCCACATGAAAAATGAACACTCTAAAGAAATTCTCCTCCTTCAAGCTGTAGAGACCAACCACACACACTCCAGAAGTTCCAGCACTCTGATGCTTTATCCTTAAAGGTTCACTCAGCTCAAGTCCTGGCTGTTTCACCTGCACTGCTGCTGTAACATTTCACTAGCAGGAAAGGAGGGGACAGAACACAGGCTGCTCCTCACTTTAAAAAACAACCCAAGAGATCCATGTGTCCACCAATGGAAAACACATGCCCACGTGGATGCACTTACAACCCACCTAGGCAATGAAAAAGAGGTTTTAAATCAACATTTATTTAACTAATAGTGATGCTCCACCTCATGCGGTACATCCAGCAGTTTTACAACTGGAAATTATTACAAACATAAAGCAGAACAAAACAAAAAAAAAAAATAATCTGTTTTCTCTCAGAATATCAAAGCTTTGTCAGAAAAACTTTGCCTAACCAGCAAATAAAAATTTTAAAATGGAAGAGATGTGGATACACGCATGGGAGAATTTACAGAGCTGGGCAAAGCTGTGAGCACCTGACACCGGTGATCTCTGCGGGAACACGCGGGTACACTCTCCTGAAACACTGCCAGGGTAAAAGTCTCTCGGGGCCTCTCAGAGAAGGCAAACTCCACTTTGGGATAAGCTAGTCAGGGCTCACCTCTGCCTCTACTGCAAACCTACCCTGCACCCCACAAAGAGCTACAGAAAGACACCATCATTAAGGGAAAAAAGGTAACTACAGAAACAGTCGCTAACAAACGCACTCGTGGCAATTCGGACAAAGAGCGGGTTTTGACGCTTGCGAATTATCAAAGAACTGTTGGGGCCGGAAGGGACCTCTGGAGATCACCCAGCCCACTCCCCAGGTATGTCTCTAAACACCTCTTTTGGCCCAGCGATCCCACCCTTTCCCACAACGCA
>VXBQ01013609.1:12220-27597 GCA_013400175.1 Phainopepla nitens
GGAGCAGAAGGAAACAAGAGCGAAGCGAAGGAACAGGACGCGGCAGGGCCGAGGGGCAGCGCGGGGTCAGGCGGCACCTGCGCGCCACGGCCTCGCTCCGGAGCAGCTGGGAAAGGGAGGAGCAGCCATAATTCCATCAGCAGCCCCAGCAAACAAATAATAAATAACAAGAACCAGTAAACAAAGCTGAGGCGTAATCACAGGCTTTGTCAGAGCGAAAGGCGAGTCCGAATTTATACCCTCGGCAGCAAAAAAAAAAAGAGGCAGTTCCCGTAAATTTCCCTGCCTTTGAGGGTGATGGATGGCTGGTCCTTGGGCTGGCACAGGGGGAGGAGAGTCCTGCAGGGCCAGGTGGGCACTGTGCTCATCCCAAAGAGGGATCCCTGCTCTGTCCCTCCAGGGGATCCCAGGCCTGCACCACACCTCTCCCTTCCCAAAAGAACAACTCCCACAAAGTACCACTGGAGGTCACAGCAGCTTTTCCAGCACACAAAAGTGCAGCTTTTCTTGGGAAAAAGCCCCAGGAAGCTGGGAAGATTCACAGAGCTGCCTGGAAATTACCCTGCTACCACCAGACTTTAAAAAAAACACGTTCTCCTTCTTTTTAAGAGGTGAAGTGGGAAAAAGGCTGGAAAACCCGACTCTAGCAAACACATACCTGGGAGTTTGACTGAATCCTGGTCAATTTTGCTCTCCTCTCTGTCCAGGTGCTCCAAGCCCACTACTTCTGTCCTCACAGGGGTGTCCTCAGTGGCAGACAGGGTGGTGTAGGTGCTGATCACCAGCATTCCCAGCCCAATCCACAGGATAATCTGCACAAAGTGCCAGACGGACAGTGAGCACAGGAAATCCAAGAGGACTGCTCCCCACGGCATTCCCACGGTGCCTCCACAGAACTCCAAGCTCGGCACAGCGACACGTGTTAGGGAGAGAAGAGAAATGTCAGACACAAACAGGAAAACCAGTTGCTCCTGGCTGAGGTTCATATTTGGGTGCAGAGCCATGGGAATGGGAATTTCAGAGGCTGGAAGCTGTTGGAAAGGCTTTGGAAGGGCTCAAAAGTGAGTGAAGTGAGTGGGCAGAACACAGGGACAGGAAAATGCACGAGGCAGACACAAGTCCTGCTGCAAAGACTCACTCCCTGGTATTCCCAGCGTGAGAACTCCATGAAATTGGGTCTGGCTGAGCACAGAGGAGGAGCCTGGCCTGCTTAGAGCCCCCAACCATTCCAGGGAGCTGCTTAAAAATCTTGGTTTTGAAAGCAAGGGTAACATGTCCACACACAGGTGCTGGTCCCAGGGCTCAAGAAGCTGCTCCCTGAGAAATGACTCCCTGATTCCCAGAAAGCTAGGGATCAAACAGGATAAAAATAGAAGGATGGAATCTGGATCCCGTAGAGGGAAGGGCTCTTGGAATTTCTCTACCTCAAAAAGGAGAAAGTGATGAGCAGCAAAAGAATTTTTACAGCTTGTTGTGTGATGACAAATGGATCTAAAAGGATCTAATTCCACGTGAGTCATAGGAAGTGTTGGATGGCACTTGGACAGCCTGGTCCAGTGGAAGAAGCACCATGGCAGGAGGTGGAACTGGATGGGTTTAAGGTCCCTCCCAGCCCAAACCATTCCATGATTCCACGATTCCCAATCCTCCCTGTGCAGATTTACATCCCAAATCACAAAAAAACTCAACAGAAAGATGCTTCTCAGTGTGGGGAAAACCAGGAATGGCCACAGGGAGCACTTCTACCACTGGAAGCTGCCAGAAAACTGCAAATCAAGGGGAGAGGTGAAATTGGAAGGAGGCATTGAAACACTGGCACTTGCAGAGGGGGAGGAGGGGCCGATGCTTTCCTCACCCTCCTTGTGCTGAGGGAGGTCACCCAGAAAGCCAGAGCAGGCCCAGGAGAGCCCGGAGGGCCCGTTCCCAGCACACCCCCCCAGACAGCCCGACGCCTTCGCAAGGAAAAGGCAGGCGGGACGTGGAGCAGCTCTGGAGCAGGGGCAGCGTGGCCAGGGAGCAGAGGCCAGACCTTAGAGCTGCTGCAGAGGAAACAGGGGCAGAAATGTGCTGCCTGCCTTGCCCGGGGTGCACAAAGAGCAGACATCCTGCCATCCACCCCACCCCCAGGGCAAACGCCGAGTCAGCAGGTCCTGCACTGCTGCCCTGCACTTCCTCCCCTCCCACAATCCACAGCCCCGGCACAAATGCATGTTGTGCCTGGGAGGCTGTTCTGGCACCTTCCAGAAACAACAGCGGAGAGGAAGAGCGTTTCCACAAAGAGGATCTATTCTGGTGCCACAGGAACCAGGAGCAACGTGGGAGAGGAGGGAACTGTAGGAAACGGCTGAAAACATGAAATGCTTTAAAAGGATTTTTGTTGTTTCTTATCTTAGTGGGGAACCAGGGGCTCAAATGCCTCGGATTGAAACCCCTTTGATTGCTGCACATTTGGAGTTCAGCTGCGAGCTCCCGGAGCAGCGGGTACGGGCACACGTGGCAGTCGGAGACAGGCTGGGCTGTCCCTGAGCCGCCCTCAGCCAGCTCCCCCCTCCTCACCTACCCCCTCCCCAGCTGAAGACCAGAATAAAGAGGGCCATGATTTGGCTTAATTCCATGGAGATGCTTATGACATGGAAAAGCAGGCGGTTTGTGCTCCGGGGACCACCAAGGCAACCGAAGGAACGGCAGCGAGGGCTGCAAGGACTCGGGTGCTCAAGGAACCAGTCCAGGCACAGGAGGCACCAATCCCCACAGCGTGCAGAGACCCTGGAGTGAGGGGAGGCTCAGCCCTGCAAGGCACTTCTGAGCAAAGGTCTGGTCCCATGGGAATGATCTCCCCCAGAGCCAGCAATCCCACTGAGAGCAGAGACCTTTCTGCAGGAGTCCCTCTCAGCATGGCCGTGGTGAGGGGCTGTGGAAAGCCCAGGGGCAGGTCAGCAGGGAGAGCTCAGGTCAGCAGGGAGAGCTCTGAGGCAGGTCAGTAGGGACAGACCAGGGCAGGTCAGCAGGGACAGACCAGGACAGGTCAGCAGGGAGAGCCCAGGGCCCATCTCCCAGGAGCCACGCTCCGAGCACGGACGGGAATTCAGCAGAGGAAGTTTACGCGGCCGTTTCCTCGGCCTGTCGTGCTCCCTCGGCCCTCCTTCCTCCCAGAAGATGACTCCAGCTCTGCACAGCAGAGCCATGAGCTCAGCCCTGCTCCTGCAGCCACGTTTGGGAAGCAAACACGCTGTGTTTGTGTGGCGTGACGCCATCCCCGTCCTCCTGCACACCGAGCGTTCCGAGGGCCGGAGCCAGGGCCAAGGAATGCGGAGCCCCGGTCACTGCTGGCTCCCTCCTCAGAGATGCTGTGTTTTGGGGGGCTGTACCCCTGCATGAGCTGCTGGGGAAGGTGTGCTGGCCCCTGCTCTGCCAGGGAGGGGCAGAGGGAATCTCTTTTCCACCCACACAGGAGCGAGCCGAGGGGTCACTTCCTGACCTCCGGCAGCTCCTCTTCCCCAACTGGGACAACAGCAACTCCGGCCTCCCTAGGAGGGGCCTCTCGGACAAGCTTGTGTCAACACTGGGAAGGCAACACCTTCCTGTTGGCAGTTACACACTCTGTTCACAGACCCCCACACGCCCTGCAGCAGCTCTGCCAAAGCCGGGGCTCCCGGGGAGCAGCGGGACGCGGACCTTGACAGGAAGAGATGCTTAACCACAAGAAAGGGAACACTCTCCCTGCTTCACTCACAGCGCCGTGTGCCTGACTCCAAGCTTTTTAACTGCTCTGGGACCTGCCTTTCCAACCAAACCCCTCCAATCAGGGCACTTCCAGCCCAGCCCGGCCCAGCAGCAGCTCCAGTCCTTCCCAGTTCCTCAACAGAAGCCCTTTGCTGGCCAGCAAACATCTGCCCATTTCCCTCCCCCACCTGAAACCCTCCTCACTACTCTTAGCGCAGAATCCCTGTTTCATAGCCTCAGTTTGCACCATCTCCTTTAAAAACCTGGCCTTCCATGTCACCACCTGCCTGACACTGGATGCTGCTGGGTGCCAGAAGTGGCCCAATAAAAGCAGCCAGTTCTCAGCAGCACAAGAGCCAAGATAACCCAGAGAAGTGTAAAAGCTGGCGCTGAGGTTTGCTGCTCTGAAGGAGGGAGAACATCCATGCACCCTGTTTGGACAGGGACAGGAAGGGAAGGACAGCTCAGCCCAGGGCTGGCTCCTCTCCCCCCAGCCACCACCTTCCTCAGGAGCTGACTTTGATGGAGTGGAGCACCTGATCAAAGGAGAGCAGGAATGAAGGAGGAGACCAAAGACAGAGCTCCAGGGAAAGAATAAATGAGCCTTTGCAAAGAGCTGGAGGGAGGAGGAGAGGGTGGGCTCCGAGTTGGGCTGTGGAGGCGGGGAGGTGCTGAGCAGGGCGGGCAGGTGTGTCCTCGCTCCGAGCAGGAATGCAAACCTGACAGGCAATGGATCACTCAGGGAAGGCTGGACAGCTTGCTGCCAGCCCCTCCAGAGGTAACCCGGGGCCTGATGCTTTAGATAAGCCCTTCCTCCTTTGTGGGGATTTCTGCAGGACAAACATCTCCCTCAGCCTCGTGACCGGGTTTGGGGTCAGGCATTGTGAGGGCCCCAGTGTCCCACCCCGAGCAGCCGGGCTGAGAGCTCAGACTGTCCTGAGTGCAGCCTCGAGGCACTGCAGGGAAACACTCTGGCTCAGCCGGAATAGAAAGCAATTCTTGAAAGTGCTCTTTGTTCCCCTGAAAAACCCAGGCTGGCATTCAGACTCCTGCTCGGGGTTTCACTCAAAGGAGTTCGGAGCTAAGTGTCAGAATTCAGAGTGAAAGCTGGAAAGTTGGACTATTTCCTTGTGTCAGGGAAAGCACAGGGAAGAAAAAAAGCACACCCTGCTTAAAAAATTCACGTAGGTTTGCAAAGCCACAAGTCATTAAGCACAGAACAAGCCACCAGTTCTGTGGGCCCCACAAAAACGTGCTGCTCTCCCCTGCTGACTCTGCATGGTGCCCAAAACCTTATCCCCAGCCCAGCACTGTCCTGACTGGGAATGTTGGGACAGAGGCCTGTGAAAAAGGCAGTGGATTAAATTATTGTTAGGAAAAAAACCCAAAACCTGTTAATTTCAGCCCACAGTATTTGCAGGAGCAGAGAGATCAAGCCCAGCAAAGAGCCACTTTGTTTCAGTCCCTGAGGAGGCCAATTCAAACTGGAGCAAAAGGAAAAGTTAAACTTCTAACAGCCTCTGAACGACTCCAATCCCTCAGAAAATCAATTCCTGAAGCAACACCTCTATGTGTGTGTTCCTTTTTACTATTATTTTGGTTGAAAGCAGAAAGCTGAGGGTCGGCAGCACAAACCACATCGTGGAGCCCTGTTTGTTTTACCCAGCCCAGGCAGGTCAGCATGTGAGGCTTTAAGGTTTTACAGGCTGCCTGGATTTCCTGTTCTGAGGATCCAAAACCTGAATCCCACCAGGAGGACTGGAAGCAGCATTTTATGCACAAAATTACTGCTTCACTTGCTGCTGGAGGGACAAAAAGAGTTGGTGTTCCAGCTTGGGCCAGCACCTCTGCTACTGTCTGTGCATCCCTAAGTGGTGGACACCCACCCAGAACAGCTCCCACCTGTACTGGGCAGACTGGAGGGGAGCTGGAGGAGGTGCTGAGCAGTTTCTGTGCTGCAGACAAACGAAGCACGTTCCCAGGCTCTGCAGAGGGCTTAGGGGGATGTCAAGCAGCATCAGCACTGACCTGTGAACAAAGCGCATTCTTGTGGATCTTCTTGTAAATAAGAGCTGGGCAGATGAAACAAATGAGGCTTCCCATGGTCGCACCTGTCAGGCCCAGGACTGTTTCCACTGGAGAAGAAGAGGAAAAGTCAGCAAAGGTCTTTTCCAGGAGTGCCAAAGCAGCAGCACGGGACAGCTGCCAGAGCCCCCGGGCAGGATGGGGTGGGAGCCTGGTCGCCCCAGCCAGGAAAACAAATAATAGAGACCAGAGAAAGCAGCCAGCCCTTGCTCCCAGCTGCTCACTCACCATTTGGGATCATGATGCCTCCGACCATGGTTCCAAACACAACAGCCAACGTCAGGGCTTTGAACCGGAGTGGGGGCATGTAGCCCCCGGCAGCGAAGGTGCCGTCCTTCTGCTGGGAGAGCAAGGGTGGAGGGGGAGAGTTCAGCTCTGGTATCACAGTCCCCAGACCCTCAGCAGCTCCCTCAGCCCCCCAGCAATTCCCTCAGCAATGCTCCTTGCAACTCCAGCCCATCCCAACTGTGATCCCCTCAGCTGTGCCCCAGTCCCTGTGCAGGCACTCAGAGAGCAGCCCAAGGCCGAGGACAGGAGGAAGGAGCTCAGAGGTGCAGCAGGAGGGAGAAGTCACAGGGGAAGAGCTCTGGCTGTACTAGGGAGAGGTGTTTCCCAACAGCTCTGGGAGCAGACCCATTCCTGCTGTGGAGCAGCTCCTCCGACTGGGAGACACCCCAGGGAGGATGGGTGTTGCTGGGCAGCTGCTGGAGGAGTTCCAGGGGCCTTCTGCTTCCCATCCCATCCCATCCCATCCCATCCCATCCCATCCCACCCCCAGAGTGGGAGGTGTGGAAGGCAGAGGCCCCAGTGTGCCCTGCAGACCCGGCAGGTCCCAGCTCTGCTGCTGCACAGATGGGAGAGGAAGGCAAAGTGACACCTTCAGAGCCCAGCCAGCCAGGAGCTGAGCCCAGGCGAGACCCAGAGTGCTCCCAAGAGCTTCCTCCTCTGCACCCGCTGCCTCTCACCGACCGTCTGCCCCCAGCCTCAGGCCCTCCCGACGTGAGAAAAGAGCCGGGGGCTTCTCACAGGAGGCAGAAGTGGCAGGATTTACAGCTATAAATTGCTCAAGTTTTATTTCCTGCCTGAGAGGTTTCTATTTATGCGGGTACACAAAGGCCTCAGAACATTCCCACAATCTCTCACTGTTATTTGCTGAATCCCATCGGCGCGCTCGGCGCGCACAATGCACAGAGGAGAACGCGCCGCTGCCACAAGGGACTCACAGTCTCCAGCAGACAGACCAGCTTCAGTCACAAAGGCTGGCTGAGGAGCTGGCCCTGGGAAAGGTGGAACGTGTGGGAGAGGGCTGGATCCCATATCCCAGTGCCCGCCCCCGCAGCGGGCCGGCACCGCAGGAAGGGGACATCGGAACCCGGAGGGGAAAGGGCTGCTCAGGGCGGCTGACAAAGGTGCAGGGTGACAATAATGGAGCAGGAATGAGCAGGCACACAAGGAAACAAGAAGAAACGGGGCTGGGCTGGGCTCTGAGGCCGGGAACAGGAGCCTGAGCTCAATGAGTTGGCCAGCAAAAGGAGAGCAGCTGGAGCAGCAGGAAATGAGGAGGCTCTGCTGCTTCCAAAAGCCCGTTTCTCCCTCTTTCTGAGGGGAAGAACCACCTTGGCTCTGAGCTGTGTAACACGTCTGTGCCAGAGCTGGAATCCCCAGCAGAGCAGGGAGCAGCAGCCACGGGATATGGGCTTAACACTGGGATAACACTCCAGAGTGCCAGGGATTAACCACTGAGTAGAGCAAAATCCAGAGATGGCCACAGGCCCCTGCTGCACTGTCACCACACCCTGAGGATTTTAGGAGAGTTGAGGCTTTGCCCCTCTGGACAGCAAGTACCTGCCACATGCCATTATCACCAGAGTCTCACGGAGCCACGGCAGGTTTGGGGCCCAGTCAGAGACTAAAGAGTTACAAAAACCCTTCAAAAAATCAAGCTTCACAGCGAGGCAGCCCTGGGACCTTACCTGCTGCTCAAAGAGCAGGGTGTTCAGTGCCTGTCTGCAGGGCAGGATCATCATGGGGAACCCCACTGCCACCGACATCATGAATCCCACTCGGATCATCTCGGTCACCACGTTGGAAGGGAAATTCATCAGGACGTTCCCAGCAATGGCCTCGGTGTAACTCACGTAGCCAAAGAAGCCCACCTGGGGAGGGGAGGGGAGTGGGGTTGGATTCCCAGCACTTCCCACCTGCTCCTCACTGAGGGGGCAGGATGGTGACCTCCCGTTGGAGCAGCCAAGTGAGGTCACTTCCAGGGGCAACCTGCCAGCACCCCCAGCACCCCAAAACCAGGTCATTAATCAAGAGTGAGAACTGCCTAAAAGCAAGTTTCTCATCAAATCCAGGGTTTTTCCTAGAGGACACACTTTGCTTGCTGCCAGGCCCATGGATTGTCCCTCTCCAACAATTCCCTGCAGCAGCCTGGCTCATGGGCCAGGGCCCTCCTCGGGAATTATTAACCCAGTTTTATTAACTGCTGCCTTATGAGGCATAACTTCCTTTACAACAGGCTGGAAAAAGCTCTCCCAAACTCTGGGCAGCAGCCCCAGCTCCAGGCTGGGCCCAGGAAGAGCTGGGCCTCCACCCTGCCTCCATCCAAGGAAACGTGCTGCTACTCTGGAAACTTGGATTCTCCCAACGTCCCCTGTGCTCTTGGGTTCATCACCTCCCACCTAACTCTGCTTTCAGCACGATGACTTATCTGTCAGAATAAATACAGATAAGCAGAAACCAGCCCCAGCTGTAGATAAATCCTCATCCCTAAGGCCTCTCCAGATTTCTGGCAAGGGAAGAGAAGGGGAAGTTCCTACCATGATGTAAAAGGTGGTGACCACGTTTAGGGAAGAAGCAAATATGGAGCTCATGATTTTGACAGACGGCTCATCCAAGCTGTCGTAAGTAGGCAAGACCTGACTGTAAAAAGGGTAAAATCTTTAAGGAAACCTGCAGAAAACAGGAGAAAAACCCCCAGTCCCAGCCCATTCTCTGCCTCAGCCCAGCAGCAACGAATCCCTGACACCTTCCCCCTCTGGAGCATAAACACCTGCTGCTATTCCACAATTTATACTGCTAATGCCAAGAGATTTCAGAACACTCATAACTTTTAAGTGTTGCAAAAATATTCCTGCTCTCCCCACCCCACCACGTGGAGCGAAACGTGTGATGTAAACATTTGGGTTCAGAAAGGGTTGCAAAATGAATGACCGTTTGTTCCCGGGGCCACGGGTGGCTCCTGGCCAGCCCCAGCGCCAGAGATTATTGTTCTTGGAGCTCTCTGTGCTGATAATTAAAGCAACACAGTGTTTACAGAGGAAAAGCGGGAAGAAGGTTGGAGCATCCCACTGTCTGAAGGAAAAGTTAAACAAACAAACCCCAGCACAGCAGCGCCCGTCCTACTTCAGCTCGCTTCACAGAAAGCCTGGAGTGCCATTTCCCTGGGATTTGGGGTATTTACAGCCTTGGAAAGCGTGGGGAACGTCCTTTCTGACATCAGGTGCATATTTTAGCAACTCATTAACCTCTGGTTACTTTAATTCTAGCGGCTACATCCTGGAAGTCTCGGGAGAAGGGGGGGAGCATGCAGGGAGATGGGAAGGGGTATCCCCAGCTCCAGTGGGCACCAAGCCATTCCCAGGAAGTGTGTCAGGCTGAGGCCAGGCAGAAAGATCCTCAACCCTTAATCACTGAATGTTAAAGGAGGCCGAGCACGTCGGGACACGCCCCGGGGCTGGAGGCACCGGCAGGGAGCACACCCGGCTTCCCTGGGAGCTTCCACTTGGGATTCCTCCCTGGGAGTCAGGAGACTGGCTTCCCTAGGAATCCCTCCACTTGGGATTCCTCCCTGGGNCCTGGGAGTCAGGAGACTGGCTTCCCTAGGAATCTCTCCATTTGGGATTTCTCCTTGGGAATGAGGAGACTGGCTTCCCTAGGAATCCCTCCACTTGGGATTCCTCCCTGGGAGTCAGGAGACTGGCTTCCCTAAGTCCCTCCATTTGGGATTTCTCCCTGGGAGTGAGGAGACTGGCTTCCCAAAGTCCCTCCATTTGGGATTCCTCCCTGGGAGTCAGGAGACTGGCTTCCCAAAGTCCCTCCATTTGGGATTTCTCCCTGCCCTCTCCACAGCCACCTTCAGTTACATTCTGGCTTTCAGCCTCCAAAGGAAGGGTCCAGCCAAACATTCAGGCTTGGGAAGGAGAAAAGAAGGAAATAGGGAGGCTCTGCAGTGTGTGGCGTGGTTAAAAAGGTGATTCAGAGGTTAGCAAAATTAAATCTACCCAGCTGAGACTGTATAGATAAATTACATATAAAGAGAGGAATAGAATACAGAGGGGGCGGGTAGAGAAAGGGAGAGAATACACAGATGGAAAGAAATAAAAAAAATATACATAAATACTGCCTGGGCTGGGGACAGCGTATTTTCCTGATGTCTGGAAAAAACACACAGCTTTAGACTGGGTTTGCACAAAAGTGCTGCCATGAAGCCCATATTTAGGCATACTCAGGTCCAGACCAAACCATTTCCCTGCATTTCCAACCCCCAGGAAAATTGTGCTGGGTACTGCATGGCTTCCATAAGGAAAAAAAAAATTAAAGGGATTCGTTAACAAGGTAAAGCTGCAAGAGAACACAATTCCCTTTGCCAGTTGTAATGGAGACATTAAACAGCAAGCCTGGAGTGTGCTGGGTTAAGATCTGAGCTGCCAAGAGAGCCAGTAAGTGGGAAATGATGATTTGGATCTTGGAGTGGGTGTAAACACAGCAGTCTGAGCAAATTTTATCTGTCACATTCATTTACTGCTGGCACGAGACCCGTTTGCTGGAACTACAAGGGGGAAGCCCAGCTCTGCCAGGATTGCAGAGGAGGATGGTCCTTGCAGAGGAGGCCACTCCTGCCCCTGTCCAGGGCTGGATTTACACTGGTTAGAGCTGTCACCCTTCTGGCCAGGCACGTGCAGTCCTGGTGCAGCAGGGAATGCTGCTGGAAACCTGCAGCAGCCTGGCCTGCTCCCACCTTCTGCCACTTGTCAGCAGAAACCCCGGCAAAAACAGAAACCCTGGCAAAACCAGGGAACTGGAAAGGTGGAAATGGCCTGGTCTGCTTTCACCTCCTTCCACGTGCCACTAAACCCAGGGAACTGGAAATGCAGGAGCAACCCTCCAAAGCCAACACCTGTGTGATCTTCGGAGTGTTCTCCAGGAAATGTGGGGAAGCAGAGCAGCCCCCAGCATCCACTGCTCAGGGGGGGCCCTGTGGGGTGACACAGAGGAGTGGCACAGCCTTTCCAGGTGCTCCAGCATTCCCTTCAACAACCAGGGGAATTTCATCCCTCCTGCAGCTGCACCAGAAGCTCCCGAGGAGCTGTTTGGCTCCAGTGGTCTCATGTTGCTCCCTTACAGCAATTCCCAGGTGAAATGGAAGGACAAAAGGGTGTGGGTAACAAAAGGGTCAGGACTGAATGAGAGGCTGAACTTCAGCGAGCTGTAAAGTACTCTGATGAAAACAAACCAGCAAAGCAGATGGTATCTATCCCCTGCAGATCCTGCTGACCCCGTGCCCTCACACAAACTCACTGCAGGAACAACTGCCAGGGCTGGCAAGGGCAGGTACTTACGACTGGCAGGCAAAAGACATTCCAAAGATGGGGATGCAGCGGAAAATGCCCTCCCAGCGCAGGTAACTCACTCGCTGCAGCCACTGCCCGCTGAAGAGCCCGTGGTTGAAGGAGGACACCACAACCTGCAGCCAGGACACACAGCAGGGTGAGGAGCCAGCCCCAAACAGCTCCACGGCAGCAGCAATGCCAGGCTGGGGTAAGAGGCAGCTCTGCCCCATCCCAATCCCCCAGCTCCACGTCCCACCCACACAGCTCCCAGGGCCACCAAGGACCCCAGGGAGGATTTCAGGGGATCTGTGACATTCCCCCCTTGTTTGATGGTATCAGACACCACAGCACACACCAGCGTGGGACAATTTCCAGACACATTAACTGTGAGAGCTATTGCTCAAAGCAACCTCTTCTGCACTTTTTTTAAAATGTGTTTTTTAAAATGTGTTTTTAAATCCAAACAGGAAGCACAGTTGGCCTCAGAGAATCCTGTTCAGCAGAGAGAGACAAAGGGTCCTAAAACAGGATCCCACCTGCTGCTCCAGGGCCATTTAACAACACCAGCTCACTAAAAAGAAGGAAAAACTTTATGGAAAGGGGGAGGAGCCGAGGCCAGGGAGCTCCCTTGCCATGGACACAAGAACTGGCAGGAGTTGGGTTGCACAGGAAGCAGAAGGTAAATATGTCTGAATGTCTGTTTATAATATCCTTGGATGGGGTTTCTAATCCCCAGAGATGCTTCAGTGCAGCCAACTCTTGTGAACGCTCTGGTTTCTTAAAGGCACAGCTCCTGGGAGGATCCACACCTCCCTGAGGAGGCAGTTCTGAGGTGCCACGCTGCACAGCCCACTAGAAAAGTTACATGGAAGGAATTCCTACACCTCCCTTGTCTTCCAGTCCTGAAATTTGGGTGAGACAGGGCTGGGGCTCCACGAGGGAAGCACAGGAGGTGAAACTGATCACTGAAAAGCAACAAGAAGTAGGAAAAGGGAATCCCCGGTGTCCGTACCCACCACAAACATGAACACACTGTAGAAGATGAGAGCCATGGCACTGAAGGACTGAATGGAGGCCATCATGTTCCTCTGGAGGCTCAGGGGGAGGACGATGCACAGGGAGACAGCGACGAGCAGCACGATCCGGAACGCGCCCGACACCTGCCAGAGAGCCCTGCATCAACACCTGGGCCAGGGAGGGTACCCCCCACACCCACCCAGCCACCAAACCCTGGCGTGCTTCATCTCCCCAGAGGGAAAAGCAACTTCCAAACAGCGAAATCCTGTGGCTGGAGGGGTTTGAAGGTGCTGCAAGCTCGGCTCTCTGTCTGTGCTGAGCTGAGACAGGCACTGGGTGCCACTGTTGCTCTGCTCCATGTGCGACAGGTCCGAGCTGGAAGAATTTTTGGGGTGGCTGGAGAGGTTAAATGCTAATCCAGCACAAGCTATTTAGGTATTTTCATGCAATTAAATAAAGCCTAAATTTACTTGGGGACACGAGAAATTGGAAGTGTTGAAAACTCCAATCCAGAAAATTAATCAAAGCCTCACACTGGTATTTATTATAGCAGAACACTCTGGAATGCTTGGAAATATTTAATACCTAATTTGGCTGCAGCCTCAACGCATTCTTTTTAACTTCACAGTCCCTTAATCTGAGCTTAGGAGCATCAGGCAGCACAGATAACACTTTACCAAAAATCCTTTTGCTTCCCTGCACGGCCCTCATGCTGGCTCTGAGGAGCACCTCTTGCCTCTGAGCATCCTGAGCCAGCAGCAGGCTCATCACACGGCTGAGGAGGCAGGAACACAGAGACTTTGGCCACAAAAACAGCCAGGGACAGGACAAAAATTCCTCCTGAACTACAGGGAGGAGAGCTGAGGCAGAGGAGCTGCCTGTCACTACCCACTGGGGCAGGAATTAAGGCAGGAAGCATTATCTTCCCCAAGAATCTGCTCCAGAATTATTAAGGGACCAAGTTAAAAAGAATTCCTTTGATGGAAATGCCTTATTGGAGTTTTACACAGCTGATTGTTTGCCATATGTCTGAGTTTCCCAGACTTCCCAGAGCTGCAGGCTCTGTGCAGCAGGATCTGTCCGTGAGGGGACCCCACAAAGCCCCCTGGGGTGCTGAGCACACTCTGAGGCAGCAGCTCTGCTGCACCCAGGGAACTCAGGGCTCAGTGCAAGCTCTGGGAGCACTGCAGGAGTGATTTATTCACCTGGAATCCCAGCATCTGGGCAAAGAAGTTGGAGCCCAAATCGCCGATGACGACGTAGAAAGCGATGCAGGTGCCCAGCATCAGCCCAATCATGCTGCAAACACAAACAGGGATGGGTTAGCAGGGCCACACTTCCATGCTCAGCCCTGGGAAGAGCAGGACACCCCTTCTGCACTCCATCCTCAATAAAACAGCCACCAGAGAACCTCCATCCACACCAAACACTCGGACATGCAGCTCTGCCCACAACCCGTGCATGGGTTTAACTCCTGTTGGGAGCCACGGGGAAAAAAATAGAAAACCAAGGAAAACTAATCTTGGAGATGGCAAGGAGTCCTTGAACTCCTGGAAAAATTCAAAAGAATCAGCATGAGCCCCACACCCACAGCAGGACCCTGCCATGAGAGTCTCAATATCCAGTGGGCTCTCCAACCTTTCTCCACACAATGGACCACACGTTAATGAAAAGATTGTCCATGAACTGCTTCTCCTCCCACTCCTGGACCACTTTCCTTCCCAGTTCCAATTATAGAACATCCCTGTGGCAATTACAGCCTCTGCTTGCATGGGCAAGTAACATCTGAGGAATATTCTGTGTATTTTTAGTGCTGTGCAGAAGTTTGCAGCTGGGAAGAGCAAAAGATCCGGCACCACTGCCAGCCCTGGGCTCAACGTGCCTGGGAAAGAATCCCTGCTGGAAAAAGCAGGGCTGTGAGGGCTGTGCCATCACCTGACATCTGCACTGGGGTCAGGGGAAGAAAGCAGAGATGGAGGCAGGATTCCCCCTCAAGGCATCTCTCAGGGAAGGGAGCACAGAGGGCAGGAGCAGAGCAGATCCCGGGATCCAAGGAAGCAAACGCTCCCTCCCGCTAACTCAGCGGCAGGGATGTCACCCCGGGAAAGCTGCCACGAGTGACACGGCTGTGGTTTCACAGCAGAGCAGGAGAGGAGCTCATCCTCACCTTCTGTGCTCCCTGGGAAGCTCTGGAGCAGGAGGGAGGTGACACCTGTGAGCTGTGCTCAGGGCATCTCATCGCACCCGGCCTCCTGTGCAATTCCAGGAGGCAGCAGGGGAAGGAAGCACAGCAAGGCTCAGAAAACTTTTCACCAAAGACACCCAAACTGTTCACACTTGGAATCAGCAGCAGATTTACCTTGTTTCCACCAACATTTTTCCTGCTTTTCCATAGGCATGAAATGCTGGGATAAAAGGGAAAAAAAGAGTAGAAGTTAGTCAAAGAAAGGTCCAGAACAGGGCAAGATGTCAGCTCACAATTAGCCACTAACAGTGACACAGGGCAGTGCAGCAGGAACCCACCACTGGTATTTTGGGGCTGTTTCCCTCACCCTCCCACTTTCTTTTTCAGCCTTTCCCTTTGGAAACTGAAAACCACATAAGACAGGAACAGGGATGAGGGAAAGCCAGCAAGCAGGTTTTTTTTTTTTTTTTTTTTTCTATTTAAAACCAGAAGTGGTGTGAAGCAGCAGCCACACATGGCAGCCATTAAAGGCAATGGGAGAGAAAATATTCCTGCACAAGACTGTGTGTGGCGAAAGTTAAAGTGGTGCAGAATTCCAGTCCAAGTCCCCTTTTTATTTTTATCTTCCCCCTCGAACTGGGCCGCCCAACATGGCTGGCTGGGAGAGCTGAGCTGGTGCCCAGAACGTTCAATCCCATTCCCAGAATACCCAGTGCTCCCAACCCACACCAAAGGGCTGCTGCCAAGGCTTT
>VXBQ01013613.1:5042-34413 GCA_013400175.1 Phainopepla nitens
AAGGGATGGGGAAACGGTGGTGAGATCCATCCTGGCAAGGTGACCAGGGCCCTGGTGCGGTGCTGCCCCGCTGCCCGGCCGTGCCCTGCGCGGAGCCGCACCTGCAGGGAGCCTCGGCCCGCGGGAGGCTGCGGCAGCGGCACCGTCCTGCCGTGTGCAGGTCGCGAATGCCGGGGAGAACAAGAGTTCGCCTATGTCGCTGTTTCTACCTCTGTAGTTGTTACCGTGCTAGCCCAGGCTTTCAAAGCCTGTTCCAGAGCCGTTTGAAAATGCAGTTCTAAGCTCCCTCGCACACACGCAGGAAAAAAAAAAAAAATCACTTGCTGAAAATACAGCCAGGTACCATTTTGCAGTACTGCATTTACTCACATTACTGAGGGAAAAGGTTCATTCAAGGCAAAACTCATGTGCTTTTCATGTTTCTTTGATGTAAGCACACATATCTGAAGAACATTTCCAAAACTTCATAGAAATAATTAAAATCTTTGTGTAAATATTGGAGAAACATTGAAATGCACTGCTTTATATGACTGACATGAAGTTACAGAAAAGCATATGTGTAAATTTACATAAACTAAAAAATATGCAAGCTGGAAAGATAGAGAGGGAAAGGTATCTGTGGTAGCTTAAATAAGAACAGGAAAAATAATCTCTAGATTAGTAAAATTAATTTATCACTGGGGTAATAACATTCTAACACTTTACTGTACCCTTAAGGTTAAGGAAATCTTATCATTGAAAGATGCTCATGATAGCGGGGGAGGGGGGAGGATTGTGTAAGGGAAAAAAAGACAAAAAATTGGATTTTAGGTCTATAATAGCTTATTCCAGGAATTTTGTGTCATTTCATGGTATACACCAACAGAGTGAGCCAAAATAGTCTGTCCTATTACTTCATAAAAAGGAAAGTTGCTACATTGCAGCCATGGATTTGAAGCTTTCCCTCACTGCCTAGAAACTGCCAAATGCTGTAAGGTTGTCTTGCATCACGTGGTGCAATATTGAAATCTTTCCTAATACCGCAGTACACTGCAGTAGAATGGTTTTAATGCAGATTATCTGGAGATTATTCAAACAGTCCACGTTACCTCGCTGAAACATGAAGCAAATTGGTGTGATCCTCCTGGCATCATGCTGCAGTGCCACGCTGCAGGATATGGGGGGAGCAGGAAACTTTTTGACACCTTTAGCTCTGCACTTATTCATTGTTTCAGAGTGGGATGATAGAGCAAAAGTAGTACGGCAGTGACTGCAGGATAAATCACAGAGGACTGAGAGGGAATGGCTCTTTTCACATTTTTCTCAGGTAACAGTGCACAGAAATCATCTGACAGACAAATCTCTAGTGAAAGCTTTTTAGTTTAAGGTTTATAGCTCTTCCCTTCCAAGAGTTAGAGCTCACTGGTGTCTTGAGGATAATGTTTTTCCAAAAGGATATAATAAATTTCATGACAGCTGCTTTTGTTTTTTGTTTTTTTTTTCTTTTTCAAACGCAAAAGAGAACAGTTTAGTACAAGAAATGCTGACATGCATGATTTTTCAGAGAGCTGCTGCTCCAGGCTTTTGAGTCAACTCTCTCACGTATACACCAAATTGCTGCTCTGGCTCTCTTTAGATTCATTATTGCTCTGTACTTGTTAAATACTGCAGGGTATGAGAGTGTGGTTAAAACATTACTTCCGTGGAGAATAAAGTTTAAATTGCTGAAGTTACTACACATTAAAAATAAGCAAATTATATGTGGGTAGATATTTTTTTTCCCCCCAAATAGTAACAAAGAGAATTTAAGAGAAGTTTTATATGTATCACACTTTTAATCTGAGACTCTTTACAGAATGTTTTTTAGGGGACTTTTCCTAAATCTTAAGGATGACAAACAGAGAGGACAAAATAAATGAAGAGGGAAGGTTAGAACAAAACTTCTCATCTGAGATTTGACCTCAGAAGGGGAAATCCTGGAGGTGAAGCCACTGCAAAGAAGTAAAAGAAGGTAACAAAGTCTTGAGACTAACTGTGATCATGGGGAGTGGAACGGGAGGGGAGGTCAGAAGTTGTTGAGAAGTGGAATTAAGTGTGTTATAATCTAAGAAGGCAGGTATTGATTCTGCAATAAGCAAGGGGTCCTGCTGCCATTTCAGACTGCACATAATGTGAGTGCACTTTTGCAGAGTTGTGAGCAGGTGGGATGTAGGGTCCTGCAGATGCTTGTTTTGATGGGGACCACAGGCAAACAGAGCAGTGACAAAGTCAGTGGCGTAGCTGAAGCTTTTGGCAGCAGTGCAGGAAACAGCCTTTCACTTGAGCAATGCTGAGGGAGAAGGAGGTGATAATTATTTGGTCAGAGGGATCAAAAAGGAAAGTTCTGCTTCAGAGAATCCACAGAGAAGAGGTGACTAGCAAATGTTTGGAAGTGGAAAGACACAGGAGGATGTTTCTGTGGTTACAGTTACTCTTGAATGCATTTACTTATTTTCCCAAGTTGCATGGGGTAGAGAAACAACATGGAAATTGTATCAAACTCCTCAGTTTAATGTAAAAGTTGAAGGGAACTTGCTGTGGCAGCAGCAGCAGCCCTCCTGCAGGGAGACAAGGCAGTGTTGACCTCAAAGGTTCTTTCAGCTGGTCTCTCATGACAGCCTGTTCTGACTTAGCAGTCTTGCCCAGCAAGGCTGAAGGAGAAGATCCTTTCTTCCCTCACCCTTGTCCTGCCTGCAGAACTGCAGTACAGTCTCTGGGTCAATGCATATTCCTTGATAATTTAGCTTATGTTCAGCCACATCTTTTAGGAGAAACTAAAAATTCTAGCTGAGTGCCACAGATTAGACTGATAGGAAAAAAAATTGCAAAAAGAAAATATGATGGCATTTTGAGTGCAGAAACCATGTCTTCAGAGGTCTGCCGACCTCCTCCAGTGTGAGCCATGGGATACAAGGGCACTCCACAGCTCTGTGAAGGCACCTCTCTGCTCCTGCAGACTGAGGCCTTGTGGACCTCATTTTGCAGCTGTAAGACTCCCTGTATCAGTGAGCTGAGGGAAAAAGGTCACATGCTGGATCTGGTGATGTGGACATAAGAATACAAGATGATGCATGAAATCATTTCAGAAGAGTAGCTGAGGGAGTGAAAGGGTAAGATCATCTCTTTTCCCTGGTATATAGGTATGCTTTTAAGACTGTGTTTGTACTAGTTAATTATAATTGAGTAAAATATTCTGTCTAAATGACTGCTTAACTGGTTAGAAGGGTTCTCTAATCATCTAATACTATCTAACAAATTTTTTTTTCCCTCATCAAACAAGAACCAAAATAAATACAGTCAAAACCAAAGAGGCAAGCAAATAAAATACAGAGGACATCATAGTATCTGAGTGCAATCAACTTCTTTCAATGAAATAATTGTCTTTCCCCCTCAATATTCTACTCACAGATTACATGATGCCATCAGTGCTACACTAGCAGCTTTAACATACCATATGAAACGTGGTAAGAGTTTTTGGTAGATGATTAAACCTTATAAAACACTTTCTTCAGTTGAAAGAATAACATTTGCTGGCTTGATATAGGCAATTCTTTTAAAAGAAATCTGTTTTGTGAAATGATATGTTCTAAATTCAGCAGGGTTATTATGAATCTTGATTCTGCAAAACTTGCTAAATGGTTTACTCCATACAGTGCTTCATATAGTTAAAAGGCACACTACCATTAGGTAATGCTCACAACATATTTGAAATTAGGTAAATGTGTATTATTGTTTCAGATTCATTGAAAAGAAAATATAAACTATAAATTTAAAAGTTGTATGATTTACACAAGACCAAACTCTGGGATTCCAGTGCTACAGAATAAACCCCTCCATTGCTGGAATGTTTTGCCATCTGCAGGTGTCATAGGTGACCATGTAAAACCAAGTTCTTGTCAGCTTTATATAGGTAGAGGTAATTGTCCTTATTTTGTGAATTCATCAGCTCAAACAGCTTGCATATTTAAATTCTCTCTGTTTATTCGACTGAATGTAAATCAAATGGAGAATAAGCCATGAGTGTACAACTGTATGGCTCATAGTGTTGCTGGAAAAATGCTAGCAGGAATCCTGTGGGCATAAATTGACTTTGTAGACAGAGAGGCTGTTCTTGTGCCTAGATGGAAATATACTGCTGAAGTTCCTATGGCACTTTTTTTTTTTATTACAGCAGCAGTGTGCCCCTTTGTCCTTGGTTGAAATTTGCTCTGTATTCATTTTTGGCAGTGTTTAAAGTAGCAGTTGTCAATCTGTATGTGGCCTTACATCCCAGAGGGAATTGTACTTCATTAGTATTTTAACTATATAATTGAAAGTTGTTTAAGGATTGTTTCCAACTGATAAACAACACTGGTTATTCCACTATTTTATTACTTTATAAAGTTAGGTTGAACTACATACAGTAAAAAGACATTTAATTTTACAGGAAGGGAAAAAATAGCTCTAGTAAGTTTTGAGGTTTTTTTTTTCCTTGCAGGGAAGATGCATTGCTGTCAATTCTCTTAAGTGTGTGCAGAATTACTCTTAGCTGAAGTACTATTCCCTGGAGTAAGAGGACAACATGTATGTCACTTTTTCTAGTTCATGACCTTTAATAGTAATGCAGATTTTTTTTCTTCTCCTCCTACCTTCCAAAATGCTGTAAAACCAGAGCAATTGGGGAACAGCTTTGGAGTAAAAGCAACTGCTCTGAGTATTAATCAGGCATGGCTTCTCATCTATGATCACTCACATATGACAATAAAGACATAGAAGCAGAGATAGTAAAGATGCTGCTAAGTTATTAAATACTGACCAAAAATCCAGGCTGGAATTTTCTAGCTGCTATTTCAGTTCTTTGCCTTTAAAAGCTGAAGGGAGAATGCCACCAACAGTAACACTTTGGGGTAGAATGCAAGGTATAGTTTCTACTACCTCATAAAAAGAGTAAGGTGCATCCTCTTATAACCTCTGACATCAGATCATCAGAGGGTTTATTTGAATAAGGCCAGTTTGAAAGTGCATTAGTTGCATATGGAAAGTATGTCTAATATTGTTTCAGCCTTTTAAGAAAAGGTTATTTGACTGCTTGGCCTGTTGTTTGGAGCAAGTGCACAATTATTGCATTTCAGCACGGATTTGAATGCGATCAAACTTTTTCTAATGATCCCATAAACATCTTTAGACAAGATAAGTGATGCATCCCTGTTCCTTAATGTTTATAATTTGGGAGCTGTTAAAATGGGTTGCATTGGACTGCCCAAGCCAGGTCATAATGAGCATGGCCAAGTGTTTGACTTTACAGCCATGTTGACTGTTTCTCCTTCCAGGCTACTTATTGCTTCTAAGTGTTTGGATATATTAACCTGCATGGAAAGAGCTTTCTTGGGATTATTTAAACTCCTGTAGCATAGGTATTTCATCTAGTTCAATAAACAGAGATTTATTTCTTGGTCTGTATATTAATACATTTAGTTGTGCATGGCTTTATGAACAAACAAATTGAAATTAATATTAGTTCTCCATCTGTCAGCTGTGAAATAGCTATTTAATAAAGATACTAATCTGTCATGTAGAATTAAGATAACAAGATGCCAAGTAAGATGCAGGAAGTTATCTTAATGTGAATCTTTCACTGAGTGTGGGATTAAAATACAGATAAATAAATGTATGTGGTTTATTGGCATGTGAGATACCTAGGCTCCTGTTTAAACTCAGGCAAATCATCGAGGCTCAGAGAACAATGCATTTCCCTGGATTTGTGTTGAGTGCCATTTGAGGTGCCTGGAGTTAGCAACCACCATTGCAAGCCCAGAAGAGGGTCCAAGCCCTGTGTGAAGTCTGTGCCCATCAGAAGAGGCAGCTGGAGGCCAGGCATAATAATTTATGGTATCTAAGATTGCACCATGCATTTATTTTTAGGCCACTGAATTGAACCCTACAGCAGTTGAAAAAAGCTGAATGGCTCTGCAGGAAGCTTTAACTGTGTTGAGTAGGGGCTTCACACTTATGATTGCTGGAGCTGCTCAAGGCTGAGACATCTCTGAAAGGATGACAGTTTAGGTTAAAAAAACTGTGAGATTTGTACTTCTAGAGTAGCAGCTGAAGGCCAAGCAAATAACAGTGGTGCTAGACACCTGCTTAGAAAGCCAAATTGACCCCTGCATTTCCAGTGATTACAGCAATAACTTAAGACACCTGGTGCACAAAGGGCACCTAAATGTAAGCATCTTAATCTAGAACTGAATCCTGTACTGAAAACCCAGTAATGATGCTAGCTTATCTCAAAATCCATTAAAATGAATGTCATGTTTCACTGATAGCTGAATAAATTATTGGTTATGTTCTAACCAAAGTTTAGTACTTCCAGACATACTAAATATACCTGCTTAAAAATTCATTATTCAGCCTTTCCTATCACTCAATTTAACAAATAAAATTAATCATTTGATACAAAAATCAGAGCTTTTCCAATAGATTTCTTCAAGCTTTTGATTTAAGCTACAGTCCTAAAAAGAACTTTGGTATATTTAGATATTATTTTATAGAACTGCTAGGTTGCTAAAATGTAGGATGAGGGCACTATTGTGAAAAATAAGAATAGCTTCATGAATTCCTTGGGTCACTCAATAGATTTTTGAATGTGGTACAAGGTTTGCACCAAGTTTTCTGTATAATCCTGTGAGTTGTAAATGCTGCTGAGGCTTTAAAGTCAAGGAGGCCATCTGGGTAAATAAGGCCAGAGCTGCTGCTTTACCATGAATAGCATCACTTCTTAGAAAAGTATCTCAGGTTATTTCACAGTGAGTCACACCAGGATAGTGATCTGCTGTGAGGAAGTGACCTCTTGAATATCAGGAATAAAATCATAGCGGTTTATCCTTCCTGTGGAAGACAAGTGGGATCATTTCTGTGTATTTATAGTCTTAGGAGTTGCAGTAGTGGTCTGATAGATGCTCCCCCAGATTCCCAGCTGAATTTGGAACACAGGGATACTGATGATTCTGGAAGATCTGTACTCTGTATTTCTCAGCTGAGAGCAGCAGATTTGTGCTTTTGAATAATCTTTTCCCAGAAATGACTAAGATACTGCACTGTAAATCTTTTGAGCAGTAACACACTTTTGTATTCTGACAGCACCTAATTCCACTGAATTCATTAGTAAATCTTACACTGGTTTCAGGTTAAAAAGATTAGAACTTACCACAGGGCATACAACTTACTTAAAAACTGTCATATTTTCCATCATACATTGCTTGCTATTGGGAATTTTGACACTTCAGTGCAGCCCAAGTTTTCCATCAACATTGTATTAAATATTCTGACCAATTCAATGTAAAATGTCAAAGCCTAAATAACACAAACCAAATCTGTCACTACCACTTATCATGCTGAATTGGAAATAAATAGGTTTTTATGAGGTAGATTGATTTTAAGACCAGATACGTTTGGGTTTTGGATGGTTTGGTTTTTGTTGGTTTTTTTTTTTTTTTCCCCAAGGAAAACTGTACTCAAAGGGTGAACAATACAAAATGTTAGTACATAATAAAATACTAGCTTTATTATGTATTTGTTATATATTGTATAAAGGCTACAGACATTTGGCCTAAAATAAATCCCTTTGCATTCCACCTGTTCCTCAGAAATCAGAGGGGTTGGTGCAGCTGGGCTTAGCTTCTGATTAGAACTGATTCAGCATTACCAGGCTGAGTTCTGTAAGAACTTGCATGATCACAGACTTGCAAATAATGCAGTTTACCAGTTCAATACTATAGATCTCAGTTCAATAAAACCTTTCACAGTCCAGATTCATAAAAAGTACAGTTTCCTGAAATAACAGGAAAGCAGGTTCAGGATTGCTGGTGATAGGATTGCACTAACTACAGTGTACCACTACAGCAGGTGATAGTAACAGAGTGATGTATGGATAGAAATATAAAAAATATTCACAGGTCTTTAAAATGCACTGGTGACACGAAGCTCACCTAGAGGCATCCCTTCAGGGGAGGAGGACAGTCTATCAACTGATCCCAAGTAAGCAGAGGTGTTTCCCTGTCTCTTTTTTCTTTCTTTTCCCTCTTCCCCCCCTTTATGTTATAGGGGGGGTTTTGATCGTTATGACTGTACACGTAAGACGTGTTTTCATTTCTCTTCATTTGCATTCTTATGGTGTAAAAGTTAATATGCAAATAGGGCTTAATGAGGGTCTTGGTTATTTTCAGTCAGAATTTATAGGTGACATAAAAGATGGAATAAACACTTTGGTCCTCCTCCACCTGCTGAGGTGGCAGCAAAGGCTGTCTGACCTTCCCTAGAAAGTCTTTGAGTACACCCTTGTCTCCTTAAAGGACCACATTTATAACAGGGCTGATTATGCACAGGGGCTGGTAGAGAGGGTGCAGGTTTTCTCTGGGGCTTCTCTGAGACTTCCACGTCACCCAGGCATCCTTCAGTCCTTACACCTTGCCCAAGCCAGGTATAAGATAAGCAGGGGCACATCTCATGTTTTTCTCAACCAGTCTCATCAGTTCTTCACTGACTTAAGGTCTGACCATTTACCATAATTATGGATCTGTGGTACAGTTCCTTGACTTGCTGAAACCAGTGTCAAAGTCCAGTTTAAGCCAACAGAATCAGACTCATCAAGTGGGCACGCAATCTCATGTTGTAAACTTGTAACACTGTGCACTGTGTTTACTGAAAGAAAAGAGAAATCATGATCTCAGCATGCCATCTGCCAGTTCTCCGGCTGAATGGAACAGCCTATGTCAGACAAAGGGTGAGATATGTCTTTAAGTGACCTTTATGGATTTTTGGTGGCTTGGGGTTTCTCGGTTTTGGTTTGGTTTGGTTCTGGCTTTTTGTGTTGCTTAGTAACAATATCACGATTACAAATTTATAGCATTTGTGCAATATGTGAGGTGTTAACATGTTTGTAAAAATTAAGAGTCCAATTAATGTTTCCTCTGCAGAACTTTAAAATCATATGTACTCCTTCCTTTCTGTTTTTTCCCTTCTACAAATGACCCAGAATAGTGAAAAATCATAAATTTGCATTTCAGTATTGCTCAAATCAGTAGTGTTTCCAAATGGAGCATATAGCAGAATTAAGTAACTTGAAAAGCATAAGTGGCTTTCAAAGGTCATCTAATTGTCTCTGTGGTTAGTAGCTGCACATAGGGTAATGCCTGTGAATGATAATGTTTCCTCCAAATGAACCACTGAACAAAGCATTCAGCATCAGAAATCTTTCTTGGTGACTTGCAGAACTATGTTAGATTTAAAACAGAGAGCCAGATACACTTTAATGGATTTCTTATGCCATCCTTTTGGCTCTCTATAGCTTCTGCTGGTCTACTGGAATCTATCCTACTATTCAAAATCCATTCAAAACCGTAAAAAGATAATACAAGATGGGTTGGACCAGGCCAGCTTCTGTAAGGAGACACACCAACTCTGTAGTCTGTGTAGCTGGTGGAGAGAAATAGGCTCTCCCAGACAGTAAGTCATCTGCTGTCTTTTAGACACATGTCATAGGGTGAGATGAATCACCTCCCTTTCTGCAGTGACTGAACCAAATGTGGCTAGACAGCCTCTCCCTTTAAAGGCAGTCAAAGTTTGGAAAGGTTAATCCCAGTCACCAAGTTATTTTGTTTGTTTTCTGATGATATATTATATTTTACCTTTGATCTGTTTTGGCAAATAAGGTTTTAGAGGGAAGCATCTCCAGTAGTCTTGACTTGGACAAGGTTCACATTGACTCCTGTACGAGGTCAGGGTGAGAAAACACTGCAGGACTTCTCTTCCAAAAAATGAAGCATTTCACTATTCCTCTCCCTTATTAGTGACATTTTGTTCTACCTTTCCATTCCCTTTAATCACTGGCTAGTGATGATGCTAGCAGACAGTTAACTGTTATCCCCAGGGCCCATGGATTGTCACAATAAATTCAGTGAAAAGACATGTTGGATTAATGTCTACTGCAGGAGCTGAAGGCATTGCTCCATAACATAAAAATACTTACAATCAACTACTATACTCTGTTCCTTTTGTAATGATTTCATCATTTTACCCGTAACACAAGCAGTTGGGCTTATGTCCAGTAGAGCTGCAGCAGAGAAAAGGGGACCTGGCCAGTTGCTGTTGCTGCCCCTCAACTGCTTTCCTGCCTTGGTTCCTTTATAAACAGCAGGAACATTCCTTCTCTCAGCAAGCTGAGAGTATATGGCAGCTGTTAAGGCCCTTAGTGAATTGCTGTAGCTGTTAGTACACCCTCTGACCACAGGCAAGAATCTTGTCAGCTCAGAAGAACTTGATATATAATGCAGATAAATTGCTGAGCTCCACATCCTGCCATGACCATGGTAAAAATTGTCCTTAGCCTAAAATGGCAGGATGTATTTTCATGGATCCAGGTGCTTGCCTGGTGTAAAGACTCTGTGAGATATTTTGTTGTCCATGTGCTTCACAGTGTCTACCAGTGGCACCAGGCTGCTCTCATATGCTTTGAACACCCAGAAGTCCACATTTCCATTGACTCCATTAAGCTTTAAAAAATGTAGACAAGTCTAATACCTCCTAAAATCTGCTGGACTTGGTAGTGATGTGCATGGTATTGGCACAGTGTGTACGTGACCAGCCCTAGTGCTGAGGGGAATCCTCACTTGCCCTGCATGCTGTGCACAGCCTGTGTGTTCAGTGTACCTCTGGAAACCCTGGGCTGGCTTGCTAACCCTCTGCAAGTTCACACCACAAGAATGTCTCAGGGCTCAGAGGACATTTGTCTCAATACAAAATGAGAGGCAAAAGACAAACTGTTAGAGGACTGCAGGGAAACATTAAAAAAATATAGAGGCCAATCAATCAGTTGTTAGACTTAGCACACTGGCAGCTCTAAATTTGCTGCAATTCTGTTGCTCTTATGTAAGCTTTTAGAAGGGTAAAGAAACAGCTCACAACTGCCAAGGCCAAGGGGGGGATATATCAAAGTACTTCGTTGGAGAATCAAAGAACTGGATGGTGGAGATTGCTGTGCTGGGTTGATCAGAGGCAGAAGTAACATCTTTGAGCCAGATGAGAAGTGTTAAGCTGAATGAAGTACATACTCAAAAGCATTTTGAAAAAGAAGGAATACTGATGCCCAACTGATTGCATACTCCACCTGTTTCAATCTGGTGTTTTGTTGTTCAGACCAACATGCAGTTCCAGTTTGGACTTTACCTGTCCATACTGAGGTCAGTGCTGAAACTTATGCTCCTTTGTATTCATTTGAATGGTCCCTGTCTGTGATCCATCCAGCATGGATCAGTGGCAGAATGAGTGAGTCATGCTAGGCAGAAATACTCAGGCTGCTTCCTCTTCCAGAATTTGCATGGGATGGGTGTTTTCTGATCTCCAAGTAAAAGTAATATCAATTCTTGCAAACACAGTCTCCTTTCTCCTGTGAGGCAATACTTAACAATCCTACTGCTATCACACTAAACACATTCTGCATAAAAGCTTGATTTAATACTCCTTTTAATGGTGATTTCTTATCTATACTGGTTGCCCCATTGTATCAGTAAACATGTTGACAAGACTGCAGCTGTCTTTTGCAAATTAACAAGTTCACCCCTGTATGGAAATCCAGCTCTGTTGAGGCACATCACAGATATGAGGAATAGTGGCAAACTGGGCTTCTGCAAACAAATAGACATTTCTTCATAGAGTAGTGCAGCCAGATATTTTCACTTTGACATAACAGCTGCACATAATTCTCCTTTTCTAGCTCTGAATTACCTTTGACAGCCTCTTCATGAGGCACTAAATTTGCGTCTGACTGACTGAGGCCAAGTCAATCGCAAAGCATCTAGGAATTCATGAGTTGCATCTAGGAATGCATGAGTTTTCAGCTCTGTAAAGTATTTCACCTTTTTGAATTGACCCTATGTTTGCTGGAAAGAAGATTCAGGTTCGAAAATCAGATTTTCTATGTATTTTTTTAATAATTTTAAAGTAGAAAATATCTTCCCTGGCTATAATGGTAACACTTAAAAGAACTAGTTACATTTCCAGCAGAATTTACATTTTCATGAAAGGCTATCAGCCTTATTGGGAAAATAAAGCTCAAAGTATGACTTGTTCCCTTCTCCTGGTAGAGAATTCAGTGCTTTAAAAAGCCCAGAAGGGCATGTTGCTTGAAAAGTATTGTTTTGTGAAGCAAATGATTTAACTGCATATTTGGGTTTGGGTTCTCCTTGTTGCTGTTATTCCTCATGAAGCAGCCCAGCTCGCTTCCAGTCCTTAGCCTGTCATTTCTTTGTACATCAGATTTGCCACTGCCAGGATATGTCATACCTCACCCACTCAGTTCTCCTGGGTAGTTTTGGGTTTTCTGTGGCTGCAATTGTCTTCCTGCCCATGAAATGATAACCATACATCCCACTAAATAGTAGGTATAACTAGCACTTCCCTCTGGGAAAAGTTCTATCTTTTAGTCAGAGATGGGACTAAAAATTTTATTGAAACAAATGTAGTAGTAATAGAGATCCCAGCCAGACTGAACATAGAAGTCATGTGGGAGTTAGGACTCTGTAAGTGAAAGCTGTTTTCTGTGCATAGTTTTGGAGGCAAATGATGTACAGACCATCTCCCACCTTTCAAGGGGGATAGAGTGTCAACTTGGTTAGTTTTCACTTTCTTGGGATATTTTCATAGAAGGAAATTACCAATATCCAGCAAAAGGAGAGTTGTTTGGGGCTTTTTCAAGTGTTCTTGTAACATCCCTTTGCTATTTTTTCCTATGATGTCCTTCAGGAAGCATCTGTGTGACAAGAAAGCACTTAACAATGAAAAAATTCACACTGTTTGATTTTGTAAATGATAATTCACTGCAAATTGGAGAGACCTCATGGATACAGGACCTTCCCTGTGATGACAATGAACTAGAAAGACTTCTGAAACCTAATGAGCATGTACTAGTAAACTGGCCTGTGGGAGAAAGAAAGACAGAAAAGCACCTGGTGAAAGTTGTGTACATGAGTGGTGAGTCCAGTTCCAGAATATTTTTCTGGTATGAAATCTGCTTTTAAGGTATTGTTGCCTGATTGTCAGTGCTTTGGCCTTTTTCCTTTCCATCACGTCAGATGACCCCCAAGAGCTGGTGGAAATGATGCAAAAGATATTAAGAGCAGATGAAATTACAAAAATACAAGTCCTTGGAAAAGGCAAGAGGAAGAGGATAGAAATGATCTTCTCAGAAAGTGAGGACAGTGACCTGGATAAAGAAAAGGTGAGTTTCTCTATTTATGTGCCTTATATTGTTAGGTCCATAATGAAATGGAGTGTAACTATTGATTCTTCATGATATAACACACAAAAGATGTACAGTAAAGGTAGGAATACAGGCAGCCTTCACATGGTACCTCAGCACAATAACCTGTCAGAGTACTTAGGCCAATGGATTTTGTCCTCTTTTGTGTCAAGAGACGAGTGTTATTCAATGCTTTGATGATCTGTAGCTCCATTGCATTTTCCCCTGTGAGACAGAAATTGGACTAGCATGTAAAAAAGGGAAGGGACCAGGTTTTATGAGGTGTGCCTTGTGCTGAGATCTGCAGTGACGAAATATACCGAAGGAAAACATAAAAGTTAACAAAGTTACAAATATATTTTTTAAAACTATTAACCAAGAATGTAAACTGCACAGTGAATAAAAATTTATGGTATATTATGAAATACTGTCATGAAAGGCTCTCTAGGAATGCAAAGGCACTGTTATGCAATTTTTACAGGGGAAGATGATGAAACACATAAAAAGAAGGAAATCATTGCAGGATTCTGCTCCTGCCAACATCCTGAGTCAACTTGAAACATCTTTAATTAACAAACAGGTAAACATCCATTTTCAGCACTATTAATGTATTAAGCAAAAGCAGTCTGGAAGGTATTTTTGAGAGAGGTATAGGAATTTTGCCGTAGTGAAGTTAACAGTTCTAAAAGATGCTGCTTTGGAAAACTAGTGAATACAGAAAAGAGACAAAGGTACCTAACAGTTACATATTACACTGACCTTTCATTTTTAATTTTAAGAAGAATACTAACATCCATGTTTGGTAGCAGCTTTTATTAAAATGCACTGAGTCTGTTTATGCAAGAGAATTTTTTGGTTTAGCCAGATATTTTAATGTTAGTTGTGATGCTTTGATTTTATGTTGTTGTTGTTGCTCTAGATATCACAGTTGTTTGAGGTTTTTTTCAGAGAGAACCATATTCAGGAAGCAACTTTCTATATAGCGAAAGTAGCAGTGATGATGAAGAGCCTTTATTTCAACTCTCCAAGGTAGAGCTATGTGCCAAAATTAAAAGTCTCAAGAGGAAGCTGACAGATACCATGAGAGAAAACTGCCGCCTGAGGCAGTCCCTGGTGATGCTTCAAGGTAAAGTTGGGAGTATTTTGATGAAGAGGAAAGCCTGAAGGTCAGAAAAAGCTTGATTTATAAAAGGCCATTTGGATGGGAATTATGGATGCTCAAGCACCTGACATGATCAAGGCCTACCATTAGCAACAAAATCTGTGATAGATGGCAGAATTTATTCCAGCAGCACTTACTGTCTTACAGAGAGGCCATGCAATCATAGAGTTAGAAATGAAAAACTGTCTAAATCCTGCCAGTTGTTCCCAAGAGAACCTTTCTGTATGCTGTGTAACCATTGGCTAAGCTCAAATACTTCACTGACCAGTCCAACTAACCTTATTTACTAGCAGTCTTTCTTGATCAATTGATATTTCATTTATTCTGAAATTACTTAATTTCTAATTACTTTGGTGATTCCTCATTACTGATAATCTGAGTTCATTTCAGACACGCCAAATTTAATTCTTTCCCAGAGATGAAATATTTTGTTCCTCTCTAACTGAATCCTTCATCTCTTAGTGACCATCTCTGAACCACCTCTTACTTGTCCCTGTCCTTTACTCTGAGGCAGCCAAAACTGAATCCAAAATTTCAAACCATTAGTGAATTAATAAGGTTTAAAGAGGATTCACTCTTTCCCCTGCCAGCTATCCCTAGACAGTCTGGTATCTGTTGTTTATTTTTTTGTTGTAAGATGATTTTGCAACTGTTTATCATTTTCATTTCCCACCTGACTGCATTTCTTACACTATTCATCTTGGTTTGTATCATTCATCTCCACCTTTTTAAATATTATTTGTGAACATTTCTTTTAGTGTCTGACAACTTTTCTCACACATATAAGTCAATTTACGTTGCATCCTGAGCAATTATCTTAGTCTTTTACAGTATTTTCTGTAATTCAGTGATTTTGTATCATGCTGATATGTAATCTCTTGCATCCTTTTTGCTCTGCATTGGTTCTTCTTAATGGATGCAATAAAAGTTTATATTTGAAAATATTACTCTGAGGAAGGTAATATTCTCTATAGATTAAATTCTCTAAAGATATTCTCTACAGATTAAAAAAAAAAAAGGAAAAGTTTCTGCAGTCTGTGTAGCTTCTTTGAAGGAAAAAAGAAAATCAGACATCACTTAGCCCATATTCAATAGTTTTATGGACTTGTAGAGATTTTGAGATGGTAAAAAGAAAACAGAGAAATAGTCTGTTTTGTGCCACGATGGGCATAAACTATTAGTTCCTCTTAGCCTTGCATTGAACTGATCTATTCTAGAAACTGAGGCCAGATCTTCACAGGTGGGGACAGCAGAATGCCAGGAAAGCATTTGAAAGAGGAGGAAAAAAGTCCATTGAAATGTCTTTGCTGACTACTTTGAGTCTTTCACGTTATGACAGGAATCTAAGTGCAAAAACATCTCTGCTTATGTAATTGGAGTCTGAAAGCTTCAATTACTATTTTACCCCCCACTTTTCATCTGATTTCAGTGTTGCCACAGGCAGTCACTCATTTTGAGGAGCTGGTAGGGATGGCTGAAGCACTGCTCAAAGGGGGAGTGAGGTCACCCACGTCCAGCCTGCATCCACATGCTGTTTGGAAGGCATCTCACAATCCATTAGCAGATTCCTATGCAGCTATGCATAGTAACTCCAGCTCACCAATAACTTTGAATGTGGAAGATGAGGAGCAACAGATTGAAAAACAGGTCAGTTAAAAGGCAATTTCAGGCATAAAACTTTATACAGTATAAACTTTACTGCTATAGCATAATATAAAAAATAACCATCAGGAAAATAATTTGTCATCATTGCATTGATAACATGACTAATGAGCTCCTTTTGTGCAGGATTCTCTTTCCATGAGAAGCATTAGCTTATATTCAGTGTCCTGTACACTCTCAAATTCACTTTAATTTTGGTGACCTTGCATATCTGTGGCTAAGGGCAGAATGTAGATGCATGAAGAAAATAGCAAGATCCATGGATAACTTCCAGCCTAATTGTTTGGATGCCAAAGGGGAATGATAGTATTTCAAAGATAATCTAAGAAGACTACCAGCAGTCTGTTCAAACTGTTAATTTGTAATTGGAGGCTGCTATGTTTCTTCTCCTGTTCCAGTTAGCAGTTAAGTAAAAATACATGTATACAGAGATACTGAGTAAAGAAGTTCCCTTATTCTCTGCAATTATAACAGAACATGATTGAGAAATCTAAGGCACAGAGGCTGTACATGAAAAAAAATGAAGGCACAATCAAACAAATGATTCTAGGGTCTGCATTCACAATTTACATAAACATTATTATGCATTGGGTCATGCTAATCCATGCAAATCATTCTTGTGTGTTGTCATGGAATGCGAAAATCCAAAGAAGTCTGTTAAGAATTATCATGGTATGTTTTGACTGCATATTGCAAGCCACAGAATTTGACCTAACATCTTCAAAGAAATGAAAAAAACTATTTTTCTGAGCAACCTGCCTTACTTCATAGAGGTAGCTCAAAATTGCCTCTTAGGAGAGTTCAAATTCTTAGGCTGTACCAGTGCTGCGTGCAGAAGCCACTCTCACAGCCCAGGACCAGATGTCACAGTTCTTAGGGCATGTCTGCTCTCAGGCAGGAATATTTGCTTGGGCACAGTGCCATGCTACCAAGGCAGTACAGAAACCCTGCTGGAACTGGACCACAGCCAGCCTGCAGGGAGTGCAAGCAGAAGGATTTCGCTATGTCTGAACGTGTCCTGTCTCCAGTAGTGAGCAATAAGGATCGCCTGGTGAAGGGCTCACTAGGATGCATGGGCTCCTTAGCCTGGCCCACGCTTCCTCCTGGAGAACAGTCAAGCTGTGTGTACAGACCCAAATGCTGAGTGGTATGCAAGTGTGGTGTTATCTCAAGCACACTGTTTGCAGAGATTACTTTTGAACGTGTGGTTTAACAATGGAAAATGAAAAAGATATTTCAGTGGTAATATTTATAATATTTCTAGAAAATTGAAGTAGTTAAGCCTATGACCAATTTTGTTTTCCAGTTCAAGATCGAAAAGTGGCAGATTGCACTTTGTAACAAGAGCAAACCTCAAAAATTTATAAATGACTTGATGCAAGCACTTTATACACATGAATACATGGCTACACACAGCCTGACAGGTGCAAAGTCCTCCTCTTCAAAGGATAAAGCGGCAAAACCAGCTATGAATCAGAATGAAGTCCAGGAAATCATAGGTGATGACTTGTTAACCTTACTCAATGTGGCTCTGACTTGACAGGGGGCTTTCTTGGAGGGAGGGGCTGTCATGCTTAATGACTGGTCTACTCAGGTGATGAGCTGCTTCCTATTTGCTTCTTCAGGTATATGCTCTTTTAAACTATCTGTTAAAAACACTGCCAGTGAAATGTTAAGAAGTAGTATTTCTATTGTGTGAATTCTGTGGGTTTTACTCAGCTGACTGCTCAGGCACAGTGATATTATAAATGTTTTTAGCCCTTGCAAGGTTAACCTGCAACAGTCAAACTTGGAGGACGATGATAACAGATAAGGGAATGCAAAAAGAGGATGCACTTGGATCAAATTTTAAATTATGTCGCTGTGTTCTGAAGTTCAGTGAATGTTATGAATTCTGACATTTTAAATAGCGCTAGAGGCAAAGCGAGACTGTATAGAAGACAGAAATAGTGATCAGAGAAGCAAACAAAATTTGATTTATGCTGAGGTTTACAGCAGAAAATATTTGGTGCTTTGGACAGAAAATAATTTCAGATGGAAGTATCAGCTTTAAAGAAAACAGTATTTTGTGAGCATATGAAACCAAATTTTAATTGGATTCACACCTATAACTAAATACTAGAACAATATAGCTTTAATTACTGGACTATAATTCCTCTCCCATTGCCATTCCCTTGGACTTATGCAATTCTCTTGGTTCCCTTCTCAGCTTAGCTCCAGTTCCTGTACCTTAGTACTGTTTTGTTGAAGTTAGCCAGCAGTTTCCTTAAGAACCTTGTTAGAAAGAAAGGCCCAAAGTCAAGAGAGATAAAATGAAAGAATGTGTAGGATGGTAAATATATATTTAGAAGCAGTAAGATGAGACAATTTCAGAATGACATTTGAGAAAAATGAAAAATATTAAATGGGATGAGAAAAATTATTGGACTCAATCATAATGGTCTTTTTCAACCTTAATGATTTTATGATTCTAAATCCTAGTAGGCCTTGGCAAAACTGAAAAGGGAACCAGAGAAGGTAATCAGGACTTGGAATACAGCATGTTGTAGAGAATTGAGTGACATAGCGTATAAAGAAACCAAAGAACTTGGCTAAGGTAGAAGAGAATACTCTAGAATCTAAACAGAAAGTGTCAACATTATGCAAGAGAAAAAGAAAAATTAGAAGGAAGCTTGGGAGTTCTAGCACTGTAGAAAATGAGTTAGTAGATCAGATTATTTAAAGAAGATGGATATTGTAGGACTTCAAAATAGAATGAAATGAAATGAAAGGGCAGGGAAATCAAGGGGAGGGAAGATGATGGAAAAGAAGGGAGCAGGAATTGCATTCCTCATGTTAAGTCCTGTTACTATTGCATTCAAAAAATGTAGCCAGGCAAAACAGAAGGGAAATTTTTAGAAAAAGTGACATCACCTGCAAATGAAAATTAATGAGAAAAAAAAATAAGATTCAGAGTCATAAGGACTGATAAGGATAGGAAAAGGACTCTGATCAAGAACAGAACATAAGGACAGAGGATTAGCAAGCACAAATCACTCACTATAGAAGCCCTCGTGGCCCTGGAGTTCCTTTTGAGCCTGCCAAGAGCAGGCACAGCAATGTGGAAGGCAAAAAGAAAAAGAGGACCTGGCATATGTAAAGTCTATGAAGGCATTTGTAAAGATAGTGAAGTAACTAGACTGGAAGCTGAAGTAGCTGGAACTTTAAAAGATGCAAGAAATATATATTTTTATCACACATCTCTTGTTTCACTGATTTGGAGACTCCATGTATATATATCATCTCTTTATTTTGCAGGAATCACAAAACAGTTGTTTCCAAACACAGATGATGCTTTAATTAGGCGAATGATGGGACAAAAACTGAACAATTGCACCAAGAAGCCAATTTTAAGCAAAGATCTTAACTCAGGTGCTTTTCAGAAACATAGCTTTTGGTAAGTCAAATTAAAAAAAATGCCTGCACTGTGTAATTCTGCACATTACTTCATAGTAATAAAATTGAAAAGCAGTCTTAAAATTCAGCTAAGAAGTCATGTTTACCTACTTGGTATATGCACTACCAAGCCAGTAAATATTTCCATAACCTTGTACAAAAAGTACGTAATACAGAAGTGCAGTCCAGCATAACATTACTGCACAAAAATACTTATTGGTTCCAGACAAAGTGGCTCAAGACTATTAAATTACAGGAAGAGAAAACAGAAGTAAACACATGGAGTTGCTTTGCCCAATATGTCCATTTTGGATTTGGCATTGTTTACCTTCCTTATTATCCTCTGGCTCACCAGAGACCAGTCAATTCCATTTTCATGTCACCTGTTGTACTCCAATTAACCCACAAGTGAATATAAGGAAAATCACACCTCTTTGGTATGTATTTAAAAGAGTACTGTAGGAGAGCTAAGCTGGCCATCCTTTACTGCCAAAAGAGTCTAAATGATTGGGTCAGAGGAATTATTTAATAACATATTACCTATTATATGCATTTTTGCCTTGTGAATGCAACTAATACAAAATTACCAAACTCATGGCTGCGGTCAGTGAAGTCAGCTATTTGCACACTACTGTTTCCACATGTACCAAATGTACATGTCACAGACTGGTGGAGCTGGAAGGGAGCTCTGTCAGTTGGCTGGTCCAGCCCCTGCTGCTCCAAGCAGGGTCAGCCAGGCCAGGTTGCTCAGAGCCATGTACAGTTTGATTGAGTACCTGCAAAGGCACCGCCAGCTCTCAGGGCACCGTGCGCCACGGCCCCGCCACCCTCACCGTGTTACCTCACCGACAGACAGGACCTCCCGTGCTTCCATTTCTGCCCACTGCCTCTGCCCCTGGGGCCACTGAGAAGAGCCTCCACCTCCTTTACACTCTCCCATCAGACATTAGTGCACATAGAGAAGATTAGCTTGAGCCTTCTTGAGGCTAAACAGGCCCAGCTGCCTCAGCCTCTCCTCAAGAACCAGATGAGAAATGAGCAAGAACACAGAACAAGAGATTAAAATAGGGTGACAGGGAAAAGAGATTTGTCCTTACTTCGACTTTCTGTACTGAAGTAACATTCTTTCTGGTTCACTTACCTCCTGCATGTTTTTAAAATCCAAATTTGCAACTGTAAAACACTTCTTAAGAAAAAAAAACACAAACCAACACAACAAAACAAAAAACCCCCCAACAACAACAACAACAAATAAGAAGCACCTAAAGACATTTCACTATGTTATGATACAAATGTTTAAAAAATAGTAGTGCTTTGCTTCTAAAATTCCATTCTAAGCCACCTGGTAGTACCCCATGTACCCCCAGTGGTCTGTGAATTATTACTTGAGAAATACTTACAGAATATCTGTTAGGAAAATCCACATACACAGGTTTTTCCATCTGGAAACAATAAACAAATGCACCAGCCTGGCAAAGATAAAATTTACTATGTTAATGCTTTTCTCCTAGAGATGAGAAGACTTCATAAATCAAAGGTCCTGTGTATTTATAACATGCAGTATGCAATGATTCACTGCAGTATTTTTTCTTGTCCTTAACACAGGCGTGAAAAATAACAGCACAAAATCACAGATTTTGTCCTCTTTGAAAATATTAAAATCCTAAATATTTTAAATCTTTGTCTTCATTAGATGGATCCTTAAATTTTGCTAATTCCTCAGTCTTCTAATGTACACAGTATTCCTGAAGCCTTGACAGGAAGACCTTGACTATACTAAAATAATTCTGAGTTGTTATTTAATACTGCCTATAGACCTTCCAACTTAAACTCAGTATTTTAAAAAGGCCCTTTCAATATTTTAAAAATGCCTTAATGTCTGTTATTGATTAGTGTTTATGTAAAATCCAGTCCAACATCCATTGTAACCAATTCAGATATTGCCTGAACAGTGTCTTTTGAAATGATGCATTTAGAATGGATTTTTTTTACACCTGTTAAGCATTCCCACACTGTCAAAGCAGTTAAGCACCATATAAGTAATCAAGATAACTTGGTGATTCCTTTAACTCAGATGACACACATTCTCTGTAAGAAAAGTGAGACCATTCAGAAGTGCTTATAATCTCACTGTTACTCCTTCAGTCCAACTTCCAGCACTGAAGTACAGAGAGGCGTAGAGAAAATTCTGTTATGCAGTACCTTCAGTAACCACTTATCCACACAACTTACTAACTTTAAAAACTGATGATGCTGCAGCTTTTATTTCCTCCCTTGCTGCTATTTCTTTCTTACCCACCTCCACCACCTTTCCCCAGAGTAGAATTATGATTCAAGAGAAAAAATTTGGAGTCAAACCTAATGAGACAGACAAGTTTCCATCCAAGATCCATGAAGCTGAGGTGAAACAAGGAAAAGGGCAATGTGACAGTGAAGAAAACTATTTAACCAGCTAATAATCAGAAACTAAGAACTAATTGCATATTTAATGTTAATATCTCAAATTTCGTTATAAATTGCCTCAACAGTGGTTCAACAGCTGCTCCTCAGGGCATCATCTCTTCGGCTGTTCCTCCTTGTACCCAAGACCAGCAGGATGATGATTCACCAGCTGCTATTGCACAACTTCAGCCCGGTGACAGCTGCCTGACTCCCGCACCTCCCGCCCCCGAAGGTCAGCCGCAGTGTCCCAAACCCACGTCTGCTAAGGCGGAGTCTCAACCCGCCGGCAGCTCACCAGCGCCCTCCCCCAAGCAGGGCTGCCGACAGGACCTCAGGAATTCAGACAAGCAATAACAGCCGCTCTTTCATTCCGGCTCATATGCTCAATGGAGATTAAGAAGCAGTATAAAACAAATAATATCTAAACTGTACCAGATATATGGTAGTGTCCAACAGTGGGCAGAGATAGAAGCCTGAGAACTTTTTTTCTCAAACAAATGAAAATCCCATAGTCTAGAAAAAAAAAAATGAAGGCATATTAATATCTTTGGATTTAAGATGTTATAAGATATATGCATGTTATGCAGTAATTAAAACTTGTACTGAAGAATACAAGTAGAATTCCCCTTAGTTAGAAAAAAACATTATTTAAAGTACTACCAAAAGAATATATGTGAGGAACCATAATTGCCCTTGCTTTCACCTTGACAGCTGAGGGAAAACTGCTTAACTGATCAAAGAAAGCTATTATATATTAATGCAAAAAAGATGTAGTGATATGGAGAGAAAATAGAAAGATCTCCTAGTGAAATGAAGACTGTGGCCAGCACAGGAGTAGAAAGCACAGGGCCACAAGTGCAAAGAAGAAATAAAATAGACGTTTAAGGCTGCTACTAACTTAGAAAACAAAAAAAAACTTTCTTAGGGCAATGGAGCTACAACTTTCAAAATATCCACAAGAAAGAAGCAGTTACTTTTTAACCTCTCAAAGTAGGAAAGGCAGTGGAAGAAGCCGTGTTCCTTTGCAGCTCAGGGAAGAGTCCTCCAGGAGAGCCGGTTTAGTTTAGTACCAGTCTGCTGCTGGTACTCTGCTGGTTTGGCAGCTCTTACTCTCTCTTCTTCCCTGACCATCAGATCCATAGGATAAGGGTGCCTGGTCCCTTCAGCTGGGAAATAAGAGGACACCATCAGAAGCAACTAGTAAAGGGCAGAGTTGCCAGCTTCAACTCCCTGTGTTTTGATTTTGGTATGCTACCCCTTGCTTAGAAAAAGGGTGGACAGGCAGAATATTCCTCATGGGACTAGGACCACAAAAATCCCAGTATCTAGGCAGTTCCCCTTGAGCTCTGACACCACTTCTTCCAGGAAAGCAGCTGGCAGTCACACAAACCCTGTAACAGCCTCAGGAGGAAGAGTGGAAGGTACAGGTTCCCCAGGGCAGTGGTCACAGCACCAAGCCTGGCAGAGTTCAGGAAGTGTTTGGACAATGCTCTCGGGCACGGGGTGACTCCTGGGGTGTCCTGCACTGGGCCAGGAGCTCAGGGATCCCGATGGGTCCCTTCCAACTCAGCATCTTCTATGGTTCTATGATTTTTTCCCTTGCTGACTGATTTCAGGTTTGCAGAAACACGGGAAGGAGACAACTCTTGGGACTATAGCTTTCCTGTTTGAGTGTACTTCTCCCAGAACTGAGAGTACTATTAGCTGAATATATTTCAAACATGGCAAACAACCAACTAACAATCAGGTTGGAAAAATGAAATTACATTAAGTTGAATAAATCTGGCTTGATTTAAGGAGGATTTCAGGATGTCTGAGTTACAGAAATAAATTACAAATAATATTAGGGTGAACACTGAAAAAAAAATCTGAAGATAAGGTTATCAGCCAAGTACTACTGAAGGGAAGTGCTGCAAATCTAACTGTTGTAGAGCAAGGCACTAATAGAATGCACTGTGGAGAAAACTTCTGTGTGGGCTGGGGTACAAATTCAGTGATCTGCTATCCTTTTTCATCTCTCACCTAACAATTCCTTGTAGATAAGATCAGGATGAAAGCAGGTATGAAATATGTTAATTCTATCCCATGCTATTAACTACCATCTATAACATGTAACAGAAGGATGTTTGCTATTATGTAAATTTTGTATATGTAATTGTATGTACAGCATATATAATAATGTATATAATTAATCATATTTTTGAAGCAACTTTCTATCAAATAAAATGAAACATTACTATGTCTTAGTGCTGTTTTATTATCTTCACTGTCTAATGGGCCTCTTCCTACATCAGCCTCTGTGGCACACTCTAACATACAAGGTTGGGGTTTTTCTCTCACTCATTTTTTGGGGTTTTTTCCTTTTTCTTTAATAACTGTTCTGAAGCCAGATTCTGTAAAGCCCATCATTTAACTTGGGGAAGGAGTTGGCCCACCTTACAAAGGCACTATAACCTTAGAGCTCTCCCAGCTGCTGTGGCAGAGCTGCAGCTGTTCTGCCCTTGGGGAGGTGTGGAAGCCCCTGGGCAGGTACAGGAACCGAGGGTGAGCAGCTGCAGATCCCGCTGGACTTTGTGCATTTCTATCCTGCTGCCTTGGTAAAGTGTCAAAGGAGAACCAGTGGGGCTGGCAGCTCACCACAAAGAGTATGGGAGGAGTTTCATGGTAGGGTGGAGGGCCTGCTCCCAGGCAGGGGCCAGGGAGATAGGTGGGTATTCTAGACTAAAGGAACAAATGGAAGGAGATATTTTAATATTTTAACAAAGGATAAAAAGTAAGCGACCTGCAAAAAGACCGTTCCTTCCTCTTACTAAAGTATAGAAACAAAGTTATCCCACTGGATGTAAAGAGATAAATAGCTGTTATACAACTATATCATTAACAAAAGGGCCATATCTCTAGCAGTATGACCAGAAAGGTACAAAATACAACTGCTTTTTTTCAAAATTACCCTGCCAAACTCTGAGAACACAAAATTGAAGATTAGATAATCAAGATTAGAAACATCAGAAGTAAGAGAAAAGGACATCAGATCAGCATATTGCTGCTTCTCCCAAAATTTGCATTAAAATAAAAATTAATTGGTTATAGGTAAATGTGTGGTGTTCCAAAATATAAAATTCTGATATGAGGAACAGAGGGCCCATTATTTGCAGTCCTCAGAACAGGAGAAGACTGATGGCTGCTACAGAAGCTGTAGTGGCATTAGACTGTATGGCATTTAGTAACTGGAGATTTACTACTGAAAAGGTAAGCAATACTAAAACTAATAATTTGAACTATTTATTTCTATTACTTCATATTAGATTGAATTTGAAGGTTAGCATTGAGAAAAAAATTGGTAACTTTTTATCATGAAGTGCTCAGAAGAGCACTTGTTTTCTAAGGTGGGAAGAATATTAAGACGTGAAGAATAGGATAAAAATCTTACTGAAAAAGTATATTGTTGAATAAATATGGGAGTTTAATGCATGTTGAGTTCATGTCCCCTGTTATTAGGGTATATAGATAGGAGTAAAAAAACCCAAACCACCAAATATCTAAATTTTCTAGATCAAGAGTAGCAGTATGCTATGTTGATATAAAAGGGAAATCAGTGGTCATAAAGGCAATCAGTGTTTCACTTAAGGGAGCAAGGAGAGAAGCAAGAATGCTGAAATATGTTTGAATTAGAATCATAGAATTGTTTGAGTTGCAAAGGACCTTAAAGATCATCGAGTTCCAACCTCCCCATCAGACATCTTCCACTACGAGGCTGCTCAAAGCGCCATCCAACCTGGCTTTGAACAGGGACAGGGCAACCTGTTCCAGTACCTCACCACCCTCACAGTAATTTCTTCCTAATATTTAATCTAAACCTGGTCTGTAATTAAGAGCACATAGTGAATATGTGGAGTTAGTTGCTAGAGAGCATTACTGAGTTTATAAAGATCGTCTGCCCTGAAACAGCTTCCACATCCTGTGTGATATCTGGACGTCATTTGAGATTTGGACTTGGAGATCTCATGAAGAGCTCACAAAAACCCCTGCTTCTCCTTACCTCACCTCCCCTACACTCCCCAACAAGTTCTGCATAAGAACATTCCTAAGCTGGCCCAAAGCCTGACAACTGTTCTTTCACAGGAATTAGATAAAATACACAAATTTTGGAATTCAGAATTTCTGTTAGCACATTGGAAATTATTGCATAGCTACTCCCTTACTATGTTTTTCCTTAACTGTATTATTTACATACAAGGAGGAAATTTGGACTGGTCATTGCAAGAGTAAACATTTATATGAATGACTACTGAAAAATTTGTCTTTAAATGAGCTTCATTTGCATAGGGGCTCAGAGTTTGGAAAAGTAATTCCAAAATGCTGCCCTAGTAACTTTTTACTACAGGGCCTCATATTATCTATTCTCAAGAATCAAAAGTTATCAAGTGCAAATGCAAGCTATAAACAGAATGACTGCTATCAACATTCTGTTAGCAAATTCAAGTTACACATGCAAAATATTAAAGTTTAGGCAGCAACAATGACTTTCCAAGTGGCAGTCAGGTTTCCATTATTTTAATAATGAAATCAAACTAGAAAAATAAGTGTTGTTTATACACTCCAACAAGAGTGATTAAGTCGTACAGCTGTTAATGAGTATATAACTAGTAGATAAAACTAGCAGCTCAGTATGTCTATCTTCTATCATAAAGCTGTTCCTACATTCATATGGAAAGAGGCTTAAAACTCACGGTAATAACTCTATGTTTTCAAGAAACATAAGTGCACTAATTAATCCTTACAGTACGTGACATGATATTGCTGATAGTTGTTTATTCTCTTGCATAACACCAAAATTTAACATGTAACCTTGAATTCTTTCTCTCCTGTGTTTACAGGATTTGATAAGCACACACCAGTGAAGTGCTTTGCAGGTGTGCAAGCAGCCCTTTTATACTGACATGCAACTCACAGGTGACATTTACTCTGTTCAGCTTACTCAAAGCCAATGCATTGAGTAAAGATGATTCATACTGACTTTTACTTTAGGTGGCAAGAAAGTAACTGTATGAAGAAGCAGGAGAGCAGTAGCAGATAAATAGCAAGAATCACGGGCTTGGGGTTCTGAGTGATGTTTTCTCAGTCCTGGCAGTGACGGGGCACTGATAGGACAAGTCAATACTTGTTGGCAGAACCTGTGTTGGTGACAAGGATTTCAGCTGTATGACCATGAGATCCTGCTTGCAAATCATAGATCTGCTTGATGGAGATGAGATCCACCTCACTAAGCAGGGCAAAGCTATTTTTACCAGTAGGATCACTGACTACATAAGCAGAGATTTAAACTAAGAATTGAGAGAGTAACCAGCAGCCTTGTGGGGGGCTGATGGACACAGAAGAAACAAAGGGCATAAGGTGATGTGGCTGGAGCAGAACACAAAATCAAGAAGATGGGGCTTAGGAGAGGTCACCTTCAGCCCTTGCACGTAAGCAAAGAAATGTCTATGAGACACCATAATGGAGAAATCTCCAGTGCCTTTCTAGACAGAAGCAGCCTCGTGTTTGCAAGCCTTGGTCCTAAAGTGGGAGTTCAACCATTCTGGTATTTGCTGGAGGGACACTACAGCAGGACATAAGCAATCCAGGAGATTTCTGGACTGCAGTGGTAACTTCTTTCAAGTCATGAAGGAGTCAAAAAGGACCAATAATAAGCAATGCTTTGTTGGATCCAGACCCATGAAGGGATTATAGGGAATGCAAAGCTCAAGACAACCTTGGCCACAGTGAGCAAGAGATGGTGGAGGTCAAGATCCTGAGGGAGGGTGAAGTATAAAAAGCAGGCTCACCACCCTCGAGAGTGAATTCTGGCATCTTCAAAGATCTGCCTGGAAGAGCCCCATGAGATAGAGCCCTGGAGGCAGGAGGGACCCAAGAAAGCTGCTTAATAGTTAAGGATCACTTCCTCCAAGCTCAGGAACAGTCCATCTCTGTGAATAGGAAGTTAGGGAAAAATGCCATGAGGCCTGTGTAGATAAACAAGGAATTCCTGGTCAAACTCTAACACAAACAGGCACCATACAAAGCATGGAAGCAAGGATGGCTTACCTCAGAGAAATACAGAAACATTGTTCAAGCATACAGTGATGAGGTTAGGAAAGCAAAAGCACGACTGGAATTTGATCTAGCTAGGGATGTCAAAGGCAACAAGAACAGCTTCTGTAAGTACATAGGTGAGAAAAGGAAGACTAAGGAAACAGTTGGCCCATTGCTAAAGGAGACAAATGACATAGTGACACAGTACATGCCTCAGTCTTCAAAATCAGCCTTCAGGAATTCAGGTTCCGAAAATCAGGGCGAAAGGCTGGACCAAGGAAGGTGTACCCTTGGTGGGAGAGGATCAAGCCAGGGAGTACACTAGCAAGCTGGGCATATGCGTGATAAGTCTATAGGCCCTGACAAGGATGCAGCAACAGGTACTGAGGGCACTGACATATGTCATGGTGAGATCACTCTCAATTATCTTTCATGGATCATGGTGTCTGGGACTGGTGCCTGAGGCTGGAGGAAAGCAAATGCCACCTCCATCTTCAAGAAGGGCAGGAAGGAGAAAGGCAGGAGGAACCACAGGCCAGTCAGCCTCATCCTGATCCCTGGCAAAGCAATGAAGCAGCCAATCCCAGTAACTACTTCCAGGCCTCTCAGTGACAATCACTGAGTTGTCAGTACGGCTTTACCAAGGGGAAATCAGGCTTGACCAGATTCACAACCTTCTGTGATAAACTGCTTGCCCTGGCAGAAGAGTGGACCAACGACCACTGTGTATCTGGACTTCACCATTGCCCTGGGCACCGCCTCCCATAAGATCTTCACAAAGGACCTCTGCAGGTGCCTGGGCTGGATAAAGCACCGTGCGAGGTGGCTGAGCACTGGGCTGCTGAGCACGCACAGCGCGGCTGGGCCAGCGGCAGCGGGGCCCGGCCCGGCCCGGCCCGGCGATTTTGCCGCCTGCCCTCCCCCGGGCTGCCAGCCCCAAGAGCGGCCCTTCCTCCTCCTTCTCTTCCTCCTCCTCGCCGGAAGCGGCGTGCGGGTTTCCCGCCGAGCCGGAACCCGATGCAGCCCCACTGAAGGCGGACGAGGGGAGGCCGGAAGAAGGAGAGAGCCCAAAAGAAGGAAAGAGCCCGGAGCGCCGGCCGGGGGGCCGCGCCATGGTGCTGCCGCGGTAGCGCCGGCACCTGCCATGGGGAACGCGGGGCGCAGCGGCGGTACCTCCCGATCCCGGCGAGCTGTGCCGCGCCCTCGCCCCGCCCCCGGGCCGCAGAGGAAGCGGGGACGCGGCGGGTCGGGGCGTTGGTGCCCGCGGGGCCCGGCGGCGGGTGAGCGGGGCCGGCGGTTGCGGTGGCGGT
>VXBQ01013614.1:0-10654 GCA_013400175.1 Phainopepla nitens
CCCTTAACTACCAGTCCTCCATTTGCCTTCACTGGCCGTCATTCTGCACGGCAGTAACTATATAAGGATGCCGAGGTTTGCTCTTAAGAGGTCCTGCCTTTCCTTTTCCTTTTCCCCCGCGTAACTAGTTTTGTGAGATGGAGTGGTAAAAATACCGTGGGGGTTGAAGGTCCTTGCATTGCAGCGTCGAGCGAGACAACACCGAAGGCATTAGCAAGAATCGCACGGTGCCTCTTGCAGCACCAGCACCTAGGTCATCCCTGGCTTTTGGGCTGCACAGCGTAAAAGGCTCCTGGTGCAGCTGTTACGGAGGTGTCTTTCTTCTGGATGCTGGGACTGGTGCCTGATGTAAATGAAGAGGTTACCAGTTTACTGTGTCTGTATGGTTAGGAGCATATCGCTGTTGGGCAATAAATTACCTTAGTCAATTACTTTGAGTAATTACATACACTAGATAGGCCAAATATGTGTCTTCATCCACAAGGAATTTCTGAGTTAGGAATTACTTCACTTGCTGTAAGCCTACCACTTAGAATCTTTCTTAACAAACTTAATTGCTTTCCATCTTGACCTCCCCCACCTCATTTGAGAGGGTGTGTTAAACTCTGAGGTGAAAGTCTGGCATCAAAGCCAACGCCCGAATTGCTACCCCTTCCCGTAATTGTGGCTTCTTTGTACAGCCTTATTTTCCCACTCCTGAAGGTTGTCCTCATTGCAGAAAAAGAAATCAAGCATGTTTTGCAAAGCTTGAGAGTTCTAGCAGTGCTACTGTTCTAGAAAGCTTCTAGATAAAACAATTTGAACAATATTATGCATGTAGGTAGGGTTTGCTTTTGTATGTAGCCACTAGCTTTAATCATATAGCCTCTTTGTTCTTTTGGTTAAGTAATAAGGAACAACTAGTGCTTCTTACCTGTTTCTTTGTCGATAATAATTCTTCTTTCCTTTAAGGCTAGGTAGTAGAGCTGTAGTATTTTTGAATTTTTACTTCTGATAACAGCCATAGTCTTCCTGGTTTTACCTCCTTCCAGAAGAGCTACAAAAGCTTCACTCTCACGAAGCAGTATTTCCCCCCAGAGGCAGTCAAAGTGGCTCTGTCTGCTCGTGCCCAGTTATCTTGAACAAAGCCACAGAGTCCTATTTTGTAGTGAGGAGCTTGCAAGGATAAAGAACCAGCTGGAAATGCAGAGAAGCAAGCATTATAAAGCCAATCAATTCACAGGAATCCTACTATGTCTTTGTAGTGCCGCATTTTAGCACGGCCAGGTTAGAGTTCAACTGCAAATAAGCATGGCTTTCTGTAATTAGCTCCTCATTTTTGTGAGGTAAGTCAGTGTGGTCAAAACAAAAAAAAATATAGTATCCAGCTGGCACAGCAATGAAGGACAGGCAATTAAATGTGTGAAAGAGACTGAAAAATATTTCAGCGTGCATTTCCCTCTTCAAAGGTCTGATTCTTTTACTTTGTGGGCTCAGCAGCTGATGTGAATGGCCCTTTTAGTTCAGATCTGGAGCTGAATTAGGCCAATAGTGCACAGCTGAAATAAAAAATGGAAGTGTCTTTAAAGCTAAAAGTGGTCATGGAAAAGTTCAGAAAGCTTAAGAATAGAAGAGACAAATGGCAACACCAAGCAGACTTTGCTTAACAATGAATTTACTTATAATAGAACTAGCATGCTTGGTTTTGCTCTGCTGTCCCCTAGTCTCTCCCTTCTCAGAGGGCTCAGAAGTTCTGAATTGAGCTGTTGCATATGTTTCCAGGGTCTGAAATCTGGGGATGTAAGATAAGCCATATTTTAAAAGCATAGTCCATGTCGGGCATGCACCCATGGGCTAAGGGAAACTGAGCAAAGACCCTTTGGTTTTGTTTTGTTTCGTTTCAAAAGCAGAGGGCTAGCTGAGAACCAGTAAACCACCAGTGCTCATAAGAGTATTTACTGCAATAAAAATGCTTAATTTACTAAAAGGATAACAAGAAGTTCATTTTGGCAATGAGTACAAAACCAGGTCCTGAGGGGGTTTGAAAAGGAGCAAAAGAGATTTGACGACATAAATTCTTTTTCCATGGCAAAATATGCTCTATGCTACCTTCTTTCAGTAAAAAGCTTAAACTTTAGTCACTTTCAGTCTAAATATGTCTTCTTGGTATGAAGAACATGAAGTAAAAATAAAAAATAGGTTGACCTCGAGGCTGAGGTGCCATCTGCTTCCAGGCTATTTCAGTGTTGCAGACCTGTGCTGGCAACTCTTCGCAGTGTGCGCTGAAATGGTATCCAAAGCATGTTTCCCTTGCTCTTTCCCAGGGAAATTCCAGTCCCTCCACTGCTGGAAGGACAGGTCAGGGTAGCAGGATGGGACATAAAAGCATGTTTAAACCTTTATAAGACCTAAGCTCCAAGTTCACTGCCATGCTGTAAACGCCTGTGGTGTGGCGAGATAGAACTCCTGTAGAAATGCATTACTCTTGCTGTTTGGATGTTACATAGAGCCTCTTTCCCTCCTCATTGCTGACAAACAGGATTTTATATACCAGGGGTAAGGAATCCTCTGGTTACATGCTCCACGCATGTTCTGGCTCAGGGCTGCTTTGGAGTGGAGGTGAGGTCAGAGAGAGGAGATCTGAAAGAGAAGCTGAATATTGCATGTGTGGTAAGAAAGAAAGAAAGCAGGAAATTTAGTCCTGGAAGGAGACAAGGAGCTATGTGCTCCTGGGCCAACATGGCAGCTTGTTTGGCTGCAGATCAAAAGGCAGGATGCAAATGACACTGCAAATTTTGTGAGTTTGCTTTTTTTTCTTCCTGGCAGAGGCTCGGTCAATACGAAAAGTTTTCTCTGAAGAGAAAAGGGCTAGGTACAAGTTAGTGCTTGCACCACAATCATGGTATTTTTGCTAACAAATTTTTGGGTTGGGTCTTTGAGTCACGCTGTGCTTGGTCCTTCCCCTTCAGTTAGCTTCTCTTGCGTCACTTTGCAGTTGTGATTCAGAGGGACACAATGTGCAGAAAAACCCTCTGGCTTTGCTAGGTCATCAGCTTTTAAATGCAGCAATCCCAAATGGTGCTGATGGTTCTTGTAGAAAACTTTAACATTTACCCGATCTTTTGAGTCAGCATAATGCAGTTCACTGAAAGCTTGTTCCACTGGAGTACTTCCTGGTGAAGGCATCGCTTTTCTTTCATATGGTAACATCACCGACTAACAAGTTGTTATTTAAAAGCATGGAAAGACGTGGTGAGTGAAATGCAAATGCCTCGGGCAAGGGAAAAGGCATTCAGGTCAGTGGTGTCTGACAGCTGGTGCTCCCCTGAAAGACAAAGTCATTTGAGGTGAATATTAAAAGTCTGGGTGTTTGCTCATGGTTCAAATTTCAGGTTCTGTATCTTTGAAGAGAAAAGGGTAATTCCAGCCGTTGGGAAATCTGATCCCTGATGGAGGTGCTCTGCCTTTAATAAAAGTGTTCTGTTTTGAGACTGCTGCTCACAAATCCCCTAATTGTGAAATTTTTTCAGTCAGCCCCTTTCTGCAAGTTCCTTCACAAAGAAAACTGACAGGGTTAAGGATAATCTCGATCAGATGTTCAGTGTGTCCTATGGGCATCATGTATTGCTAAGCAGCTGTAACAGAACCCGGGGTGAAATTTTCCCTGTAAGTGATTTTCACCGGGATAGATGCAGGAGCAGCAGAAAGGTGACTATGGAGGCTGGTGTGGTGGGTGATGATGGCATTCCTTGGCTCTGTGAAGAGCTGCGTGTAATTCATGGCTCTGCGAAATCACCCACCCAGCTGCTGCTGACTGAGTTATAATGTGGCATTCCAGAAATCTCCAGCTGTTTCCTGGACATGGCTGGTAAGAGATGTTGCTTCTCATGCTTTTTTCGGCTCCAGCCTTGTCTTTGGACGGTGAGGGTGAAGGAGTGTTTGCCTCCTGAAGGGCTGCAGGAGGGAGCTGGAGGTGTCTGTCCCTGATGGGAGAGGGAGCAGGGTCTGTTTCTCTGCCGTGGTGGCTCGCTGCTGGCACGCCTGGCACTGCACCTGGGGGCTGTGCTCAAAGCACCCCGAGGCCTTGCTCCTCACCCGTGCACAGAGGAGCTTTCTGGAAGAAGAGGCAGCGTGTAACAGGCGAGGCTCTGCTGTGGGGGCAGGACGGGCAGCCCCTGTGGCACAAGGACGGGCAGCTGACCTGACCTGCTCAGATCTCACAGCCTGGTGCGGCTCTCTTCCAGGGACCTCGTGGTCCAGAGCAGAATGAGCATTTTGTGCGCAGGTATTAAATATGGCATGTGCTGCAGTGAGTGATGGAAAGAGTATTTTTCTAAAATATTTAATAAAGATAGCCTGTGCTGCAGAGGCTGGAAGCTGGGCAGAGGAGGGAGTGGTTCACTGGAAAATGCCCATTTTGCATTTCCAGAAGGTGTAAAGAACTGTGGGTAAAGTTTCCAAACTGCAGTTATGCTAATGTTTCCTTGCAGCTTCAGACACCATTTTTCCCAGAGGAGGCAACTGGAGTGTTTCCCTGGTACAGGCAGTTTAAATTTACCTTGAATTAGTGGAAAGCACTTAGTATGATTGCATAAAACATGAGTTGATTTGGGCAAATATGGACAATAACACTGGGGAACATCGGGTGTAGGACACATGCTCTAACAGCAAGATGTGGGTCAGTGAGCAATGACAGTAATAAAAAAAGCCAAGAGTGTGGTAATCTGATTCTTTGGGTGTNTTTTTTTTTTTTTTTTTTTTTTTTTTTTTTTGTTGAGAGAAAAAGCTTGCCCTTTCCCATCTGCAACAAAGATCTTTTGCAAATATGCAAAAGGACCGAAACCTTGACTGGCAGTGACCTGCCTGCTTCTTCTGTGAGACATTTGTGGCAGAGGGGAGGTGCTAAGAGTTATGACAGGTATTTTATGCCGCTTGGGTAATGGAGGAGGCCCTCCCACCTCAGCTCCTTTTAGTGTTCCACATGGTGTCTGCCAGCAGGAGACATTTGGGTGCATATTCCAAGCATGCCTGGCAAAAGGCATCTGAAATTACAAGGGCACAGAGGGGCCAGAGGGTGCCAAGGGACACTGCCAGCATGGGCAGCACAAGCGTCAGCTGAGCAGAAGAGTGCTGGAGGTTTGGCCTTCGTGGGCCCCCAAGGCTGCTCCCACTTTTGGGGCTGGCCAGCGCGGCTCAGAGGACGCATGAGGATGTTAATTTTCTCTCTGGGATAGATGCTGTATTAATCAAAATCACCTGTAACCAGAGCTCCTTGGGGTTTCAGAAAAATCAGTCTGCGCTGTTTGTGTCTGTCTCATCTAAATGATCTTTGACTCCGGTATTGCTCTTTCAATATAGTTGGTCTTTGGGGTGTTTTTCCCCATTCTGCACTCTCTGCTCATGGTAAGGAGAGCATAAATCTAGTTTTGTTCTGTTCTTAAGTGTACCAGAGATGTAGAGCTTATCTAACAGAAATAAGCCAGGTGTGTGCTACAGTGTGTAAATGTCACCAGGAGCACTTTGTCCTTGTCCTAGAACAGAGGAAGAAAAACAGTTTGGGTGCTGCAATGCTACTGATTCCAGGTCACCTGGTGGTATTTTGAATTATGATGAAGCTGTAGTTTCTCTGTCATTTTTCTTTTCTCTCTCTGCTTCTTATTTACTGCACAGTGGAGAGAAAATGAGTCAAAGCAGGCTAGGGATAGTTCTCCTGACCCTTTGGACGCTGCATTTGCACCCTCACTTGTTCAGCGATAAAGCTAGCTTGAGGATCTCCCAAACTGCACTTCATGCCCTGTGTTGGCTCTGGCTGAGATGGAGTCAGCACTTTCCACAGTGGCCCTACGGCGCTGTGTTTGTGACCAGAGCCGCGCTGGCAGCACACCAGTGCTGTAGCCACCACTGAACTGTGGCTGCACCGCATCAAGGCCGCCTCTGTTTCTCACTCTGCCCTCTCCCTCCAGCACACAGGCTGGGTGCACAAGAGGCTGAGAGGGGAGGCAGCCAGGTCAGCTGACCCAGGTGATTAAAGGGATGAGCTGGACCCACAGCATCACACTCAGCAATAAAACCAGGCTGCGGGCAGGAAGTTTCTTCCAAAGTAGCTGTTGCTCGGAGACTGGCTGGGCACCGGTCTGTTAGTGGGAGGTGGTGAGTGGTTGCCTTTGCATCACTTATTTATGTTCTTTTTATTCACTACAAGACTTTTCTGTCAACCCACAGGTATTTTTCCCATGGCTGATTCTCTGCCTCATCCTGCAGGGAGGAGCGAGTGAGCAAGTGGCAGTGGGGGCTTCATTGCTGCCTAAGATGAACCCACCACACTCCTTCTTTCCCAGCTCACTCTCCAGTTTCAGCAGCTTCTCATGGAACACAACTGATCCTGTAATTAGTGAGCATTTTGCCTCAGGGAGCAGTGAAGTGCATGAGAGAGGGAGATGGTGCAGAGCTCTTTCTGCATCATGGCAAGAAAGATCCAACAAAAACAGCTTAATGAAATAGCCGTTTTAGTGAGATGCGATAAAAAGAGGAATCTGTCCCTTCTGCTGAGCACCATGCATTTGATCAGCAATGAGTGGAGCCTGCATGGTATTTCCCATGGCACATTGTGCAGATCCCATCTGTGGAGATGTTCCTCTATTACACATTTTCTTAGGAGAAAGCAGCTCTGCTCCTGAAGGTTGTTGAGGTGAGAACTTCTGGCTGTACTGTTGGACATGGGCAAGGATATGCAGGTGGATTGGGAGCTGTCTATGGACTCCTCTGCTGTAGCCAACTGCTGAGGTGACCTTGGGGCCATGGGACACACCAAACTCATCCCAAGAGCAGGAGGGGGAGAAATAACTGCAGCCAGATGGACCTGTTTGACAGCAGAGCAGGCTGTGGGTTAAGCAGTCCTGGTTCAACTTCTTACCTGTGTAGTTGCTTACTTAGGTAAGAAATTGAACCAGGACTGCTGTTTGTTTATTTCCCCACTCTGAACTTTGCCCATGGTCTACAAAGCTGTAATGGTTTGAAGAAGGGTTCGTGTATCTCTGCCAGCTGTCTGGCTGATTCCTGCTCTGGCAAGTTTGCTTTAGGGCTTTTTCTCCATTTGTCTGTGGAGATGGTAGCAGTCCAAGTACAGAGAGGAGTTTAATCATCAACCTCCATGGTCCTGGTGCCTGATCCCCAGTGCAAAGCATGTGCCTACTGCCCAGGGATGGGCTTGTAGGCTTGGGCATGCTTGCCAGAGCTCCTCCTTGGAAGTGCAGTGGGCGTTCCTCTGCATGCAGGGGGGTGTTCCACTCATGCTGATATTCACTGGTCTGTTGGCAAAGACCAGCACAGGAGGAGAAAGGAAGAGTGGTGAAGATGTGCAATGAAACTGTATCTCCTATTAAGGCTAGCTTGATTCTGTCCATCAGCTGCCAAAACAGGGGCTCACCAGTGCTAGGAGGGGCCAGGTGGTAGCTTCTGCCACCAGTTGCAACAGGGTTGCTTTAAAAAAAAATCAAAAAATGGAGAGAAGAGGACAGCTGATTTAGTGCTAATACATTATGGTAGGAATGGCCAATTTCAAGACACTTAAGGCCCATTTACTTGTTTTATGAACAGTACAGTGCATATTTCTTTTTAATCTCCCCATGGCTGTAGTTGTAGAAGGAGATATATAATGTGATAATTGAAAGGAATTTGGCTACCATAGGGATTCACTTTATCCTTTTATTGTGCAATGTGTTCAAGAAGTAACTTAGAGCTTATCTGCACTTTAGCAGGGTCTTGCAGTGACTTCATATGCTTGCTTCTGTGCAACAGCATTTCTCTAACGTAGAATATAAAATAATTTTAATACTCATCTTTCAAAATCAATTGACAGAACAACAGACTGGTTGAGAGACTCACAGCAATCTGCTATTTTTGCTTCTGCAGTAACTACAAGGGAAGTACCAAAAGCTGTCCTCCTCCTCCTCCTGTAAAAAACTGCAGAGAGGTGGCTAAGGCTTGTCATGGAACTGGTTCATTGGGTGGTTGATTCCTGTGTCCTGTTGGTCTCAGTGTCATCCTGATAGGAATATGGCCATATGGAGCCAATTGTAGGAATGGGGCTCTGCTTACTTTTTTTAAGTCAGTGGACCTATTTGCAAAAAGTAAACCTTATGTAGTAATTTCTACTACCTCTACCAACATTAAAGTTAAAAGCCTTTTGAAAACATCACGTCTGTTCACCATTTTCAGCTTGCTTAAACCATATCCAAAGATATTACAGGAACATTTCTTATCAGATTTATTAATCTAAAATAAATCAAAGTTCTCATTTTGTTTGGAGGTCTGGGGACTGCATTGTCACCAAAATGTTAACTGCTAGAAGCTAGTTCATAACTAGGTGGCTAGAGCTGCTCACATAATCAATTTCAATTCTCCTACAGCAGATGTCCTAAAAAGATCAATTTAGTCTTTAAAGATCTGGTGTGAAACTTTGTCTGCTTCTGTTTTCTGAATGGATAATGTGGTTCTGGCAAATAGAGTTTTTTGGTTTTGTTTTTTTTTTTTTTTCCTAATGGGGGAATTTTGCCAGTCTGTGTGAAAAAATAAATGCACCTGTTCTTTTTCTCCTCACTTGAAACAGAGGATTGCTGTCAGTAGCAGTGAAGCAGTACTGTTTCTAGAGTAGGCTCTGCTCTTACACCAAGAGAGCGGTTCTTCTGAGCTCCCTGCCAGTTACTATCTCCCAGAGAAAGAAACCTGCTTTGATGTGAAGCCTCACAAGGCTCCTTCTTGTGTGACTGCACTCAGACCTGCAGGTTGCAGGACCTTTCCTTGGCGATGCAAGACTGTCTCCAATCACCTGTTATCACCCCAGGTTTAGATAAATTTCTTCCAGCACACTCTCCTACTGGAGTCTTGCTGGGTCTGCTGTGGTTGGATGTTCCTGTGCCAGGCAGGATGCTGTGCCGGAGGCAGCAAGGACCTCAGGATGGTACCACTACCAAAAAACCTGAGCCTGCCTTTTTAGAATATCCTGGAACCTGCAGGGTCCCTCCCTGATGCTGGCAGCTGCTCAGCCCCAGGAGCTCAGCCAACTTGTCATTCCTCCTCCTACCCAGTGTCTGGTGTCACTGGTCAGTTTAGCTTACATCCAGGGATTAACTCCTGAACAACTAGGATGTTTTTCAGTGACCAGAACTGTGTTCACACAGCAATGTGCTGTAATTGACAGTTTTTGCCCTTACAGTTTCAGCTAAGGGAGAACAACCTCAGTTTAGGCAGTTGTCTGTTTCCAGCTGAGTATTTCAGAATCTTAATACTGTAAACAGTTTGTTATTGCATAGGCTTAAGAGCAACCTGAAATAATTCTGGAGGCTGACCTGGAGAGCTGGTGCCATCTTGGGCAGTTTCTTTTACTTAGGTAACCATTACTTCAAAATACCTATTTTCTCAAGATAATTTCTTCATGATTTCTCAAAATACTTGTATTTACATGAATAAAAATTTCTAATATGGGCTACTCCTATTTTCAACTTAGGTTTGTTTAGACCATTGTGCTTAAGGAAAAATAAAGTGCTAAGGGCTCCAAGGAAACTGTGTAAAGAAGTTGGCATAACTACCTGATGATAATGTGCAAGTGATATATGAAATGAGCCATTAAATAATAAAATATGTTTTAAATAATGCAGTTGATACATAATTGGATTGTTAGACTCTCTCTGAGAGAGTCAGATGCGATGAAATCAGGAACTTCAGGATCCTCATCCAAAAATCAGAATTCAAAACATCCACTATGTATTTTTAACTTCAGCAATCAAACTATCAAGTCTGGGTAATGGAATAGAGCTTTGTTCAAACAGCAGAGCTTCTACTTCCTTGTAGCAAAGGTAAGTCCCAATGTTATTACTGGTCACCTGATCTACATGCTGATATTCACAGCACGTGAATATCCTCCAAAACAGGAGGCTGTTTTGGATTTTTGTGTGATGGTACTCCAAGAATGTCTTTGACAAATACATTCTGTAGTAATGTGCAGGTTCATGTGCTGCAGGAATTCCCCAGTGGAAGAAATGGTTGCAGTTGAGCAAGGTGCTGCTATGCAGGAAGTAAACAAAAGGCTTTTGAAGTCCGGAAACATACGCTTCTATTTTTAATTCAGCTCCTTTTCCCCTTTAAGAGTCACAAAAACCATTTGCAGTTGCTGATATGGGACACAAAATATTACATCACTCCGATGCAGGAAAACCCAACCTCATTTCTAATTTTTTGTTGGATGAGCAGCAGGGGCACTTACAAGGTAGAAGGAAGCATGTCTGGGGTACTATTATGGGGAGCCCGAGGAACAAGCTTTGAGGACAGCTGTGCAGCCACCTGGATGCACGGTGGATGATCCATCCTTTAAGCGTGGCTGAAGGAGGTGGATGCAGTGTCCATGCTGTCATTCTCCACACTACATCCCTGTGCAGCACGTGTCCTCTGCTGGCCCAGTGCCACAGCAGTACAGTCTCCCTGGTCACTTTGGGTCTGCCCTACTTTGGGTAGAAGATGCACATTTTCCCTCCCCAGCCACTGCAATTCAAAGAGACACAGAAACCACAGAATCACAGAATGGTTTAGGTTGGAAGGGACCTTAAAGACCATCTAGTTCCAACCTCCCTGCCATGGGCACCTCTCACTAGCCCAGGTTGCTCAGAGCCCCATGCAGCCT